>JAPZAG010000371.1:0-78240 GCA_027475135.1 Bactrocera correcta | reverse complement strand
AAAAAGGGAGCTATACCCTTCACGGTATTACATTTTTATCCAAGCTTTAAAAAATTATTATAGTTGATCGAATTCTGTGGAATCCTTCATCGTCGATCCAACACCGAAAGGGTTTTTTCGCGTAGAACTCCTTTCTGCACTGAACACCCCAGTGTTGGATCGACTTGGGTTATTTTTTTTGAAGCGCGGCCGAAGGCCGCCAGTACATGAAGAGTTTTACGCGAAAGAACTCTGAACAGCGTATGGTGGCTGTTGACAAAATAGCTATAAAGCTGTTTTTTCTGACTTCGGTCTGGCACCAATGAGAAGCGCACGCGAACATCAGATAAAATATCTGAGACAATGGTATCTTCGCATTTTCAAACCAAGTGCATTTGGCCCTTGATATAGCAGTCAGCGAACGGCAACTACTTTTAAGGCATCTAACGGAACCCACCGTATTATTCCCCACTAGAGTTGGGATCATGGGCGTTTTTTGTTTACGGCACAATTTACTGCTTAAGGGGCTATCCGATTTTCGTGACTTTTTTTAAGAGAAAGTACGCAATTGAACATTTAGAGCTTCTTTGAACGTAATAAAGTATACTTTCAGCTATATTTTAAGATTTTTGTTTTACAAAAATGTTGAAAAATAACGGAGTTATGGTATATTTAGTATATTTTTTATACAATAAAAATATCAAAAATTAAGAAAATGGCGTAATTTTGAAAAAAAATTCGATTTTTTTACGACAAAAAGGTTGTTTTTTAATGCCAAATTGACAATTTTCAACCAATCAAAAAGCTCGTAGTTTATTGTATGGCAAATGCATTCAAAAATAGTCGGTTTTAATTTAAAGTCAATCGGTCAATTTCTCGTTTAGTTATAATGTCAGCAATTTTAAAAAATGTCGACCTTCCCGATTTCACAGGATATTTATGGAAATATAAGCTATCGAAAAAGCAAATAAATTTTTTTTGAAAGTGTCACACTGGTATAGCTCCTTAATAGTAAGCCCTCTTCTTCCGCAAATGTAATACACTTCTTCCTTTTGTTAAACGTTTCCACAAGTCTAGCGATGTTCGACATATTTTTTAGTTCTACAACGGTGAGAACAATTGTTGCACTTCTACGTACACTGCGGCAGGTGGGAGGTGAATCGAAATCTACAGAGAATACTTAATTAAAAATTAGAAATATTTGATAACATACCTGATTGATTTGCAATCATTTTCTTCTTTTTTTTTTAAAAAAAAAAAAAAACAAATTATTTGAAATTAAAAACTGATAAAATCACTGACTGGGCTTCAGAACACTTGCTTAATTGCTTCGCCAAATTGAAAAGTAAAAGAGAAACAAAAAAAGAAGCAGTACTTAATTTCAAAATTAACGGTACAATTATTGTTGGAATTATTCCCGTTAAAGAAAATGAAGTGTTAAAAAGGGAGTTATACCATTCACGGCATTATAATTTTGATCCAGTTCTGAAGAATCCTTCATCGACGATCCAACACCGAGGTATTTAGATTTCTTTCGCGTAGAACTCCTTTCGATTTATGTATTTGGGGTATAAAGTTTTCTCTTATTTTCTTTCGATGACAAATACGTATATATGGCAATACCATTTATTTGCTAGTATGCAACCCTTTTGTTATTGCGCAAATGTCCAGAATAAAATTTTTCAATTAATGCTTTATCTACAAAAAATTAATATACAGAAACGTTATACATAGTCAAGTGTTAATAAGTGAAAAGTCATTCACAATATGAAAATTATTAACTTAAAACTAGTGAATTTTTTAACTTTAAATATCTTAACTATAATTCAGCGGCATATTTTTATGAATTAAGACATTGATTTCTTCTTAATTCAAGTCTAAGAATACAATTTACACATTTACCTCTTTCACATGACCTTCTAAGCGAACACACTGCGCCGTATAGCGCCAACTTTGAATTTTTTTTGCTGTTGATGGGATCAGAGGGAACTTCAAAATTTTTTTCACTCAATTTTGAGGTCGTTAAAAAATAAAAGAAAAAGTCATTTTTTTGTTTGATCTCAATTTGAAGTGCGCGCCAAAAAACAATGGAGCAACTTTGGCCACTAAAAAGTTTACAGATATTCTTATTTTAGTCTATATTATGATATTCTAAAGTTTCGTCAAAATCGGAGAACCACGGGTACAAAACCATGTCGCCAATTGATGGAATGGCCCATATATATAAATACATATTCGTGATCGGGAGAACGTCCCCTTTCAATTTATACCAATTTTAATCCTGAAATCGGGGGATGCTATTCTAAATCCCTCGGGAGCAGGCCATCGGGATGGAAACATTTTGATGCGGTTCATCAAATTATCGGACTGACGTCAGCCAATACTGCTGAAATCTACGAATAATTTACTGTGGTAAGCTGAGTTTTACACGTTATTTCTTTTTAAAACAAATCGAATTCAACATTACTTCCGTTATGGTCATCTATACCTATAGGATCACCAGAACCAAATGTCAATTGAACCGGTGTGTACGCCAGTAATGATATTGACGAACTCGTCATCAGTGCTGCCATTGAGTAGCTCAACATCAGCAGCGGGTACATCTAAAATTTCCAAACATTTCGTATGTGCGGCTGAGCGATTGTAATCCTAGCTCTTAAGAGCGCGTTACCATCAATTATTGCGTATACTTTCACTCTTTTCTCTTTTAACTCATTTAGTAATAAACGGATTTTTTCATTAAATTCATTTGATCTTATAAAAATAACAAAATTGGCATTAATATTTTCTTCTTATTCATTTTTATTTCACTTTTTCTAAGAAGTAAACAAAATTCAACATCTGTCTAAATGTACAATTCTGCCCACTGTCACCATAAAATGTCAATGCGCATTAGCGTTGCTTAATAAAATTTTTTGGTTTATTATTGAAAATTTGTAAATCAGCTGTCAGTGCTGCTTGTTTGTCATTCACAATAGATTGTAATTGGCAATTTTACAATTTTGGCAACGAAAATGCAGCTAACTCTCTAAAATTTTGAGGATTAAATGTGAGTTAGTAACGGAGTTATCTTATCTACCTAACCATACCGTCTGTCAATGCTATTAAGGGGTTAGGGGTAGTTAGAATTTTCAAATTTTTTTTTGCGTTTTTGTTAAGTCTAATACCTTAAAAATATTCTCTGAAAATTTCACGTTGATCCGATAATTAGCTTTTGAGTTATTCGACAAATAACAAAGAGAGCTCGGACACTTCAAAGCAAAAAGGCAAACTTTAAACGCGTTTTTCTCCAATCTATGTTGTTTGAACTGGTGACAACTGTAACTCAAAAACCGCTCAGTAGATCTAATGAAATTTATACAGCTTTTAGAATACATAATAAACTCGGGCCTGATCGAAGGATTTTTTTTTCAAAAAATTTGATTTTTTAAGACCAATTAACTGTTGATTTTTTCCCAAAAATTTAGAAAAAATTTCCATTTTGAAAAAAAAAAAAATAATATCCCTCAATCAGGCCCAGGATTATCTATTTATATAACTAATTTTTTTTTGGTCCGATTGATTTTAGATGAATCTTCAAGTATTTATGGTTTTCACTGCAAGTATCTTTTTTGGAACTGGGTCAACACAAACAACTATAACTGTAAAAATTAAATTTTTTGTTTTGAAAATTTCGTGACTTCAAGTCAACACATTATATAATAATGCCATATTACTACTTTTGTAAAATAACATGATTTAATAGCAAAAAAAAATACTGAAAATTCTCATTTTTTCGTGTCTCTGACTACCCCTAACCCCTTAACGCTCACTTCATACCGGTAACGTGGTCCAAGTCAGTCCTTCAGTTTTTGCGATATCGATCAAAAACAGTGCACACTTCCATTTCTCTCAAGAAACAGTATGAGTATGACTTATGAAATACGAGGGCTGTCCGATAAATAACCGACCTAACCATGATGCACGCGACTTTTTCAAATCTTTTTTTTTTTTTTCTACATAGTCTCCTTGTAACTCCACACACTTCTCCCAGCGATGCTCCCATCTCTGCAACCCTTCCAAATAGTACTTGGCGTCTTTGTCTGCAAAATACGAGTTCACGAAAGAGATTGCCTCCTCATTTGATGAAAATCTCTGGCCGCCGAGCGCAGTTTTAAGTTGAGGAAACAAGAAATAGTCGCTTGGTGCTAGATCCGGTGAATAAGGTGGATGGTCAAGCAGTTCGAACCGCAATTCGTGGATTTTCGCCATGGCGACTGTTGAGGTGTGAGATGGTGCGTTGTCTTGGTGGAACAAGACTTTCTTTTTTTGCAAATGTGGCCGATTTTTCGAAATTTCTTCCTTTAGCTTGTCCAATAATGATGCGTAGTATGCTCCTGTTATAGTTTTTCCTTTTTCAAGATAGTCGATAAAAATAATTCCATGGCTGTCCCAAAAAACACTCGCCATCACTTTCCCAGCCGAATACACAGCTTTAGGATTTTTTGGGGCCGGTTCCTCCTTTTCAATCCGCTGTTTAGATTGGATTTTTGTTTCGGGCGCATAATGATGAATCCAAATTTCGTCAACAGTGATCAATCGGCGCCAAAATTCGGTCTTATTGCCTCTAAACTGAGCCAACAGAGCGCTGGAAATGTTCATGCTCGCACGTTTGTGGTCTAGCGTAAGCAAACGCGGCACCCAACGCGCGGACAGCTTTCTCATGCCCAAATCTTGGTTTAATATGTATGTGACAAACACGTTTTTTTGACATCTTCATAATCTCAGCTATTTCCCTAACTTTAATCCGGCGGTCGTCTAGTACCAATTGATGAACTTTAGCGATGCTATCGTTAGTGGTTACAGTTTTTGCACGCCCAGGACGTTCATCATCTTCCAAGCTCCTGCGACCACGTTTAAATTCAGCTGCTCAAAATTTTACGGTGGTCAACGATGGTGCAGAGTCACCATACATAGAGTCAAACTCACCTTTGATTTGTGAAGGCGTATTGCCTTTCAAAAATAAAAATTTAATTACAGCTCGATATTCAAATTTTTCCATTTTGGGGAAATCACCGAAATAGACTCACAAAAACGACTGTCAACAGATAATTGCGCAAGATAAATTTCTGAAATTTCGGCGAGTAGCTATTATAATATGCACAATTTGAAGTAGAAACTTTTTTTTTCAGATATGCCGCTATCTTCACGTTGAGGTCGGTTATTTATCAGACAGCCCTCGTAGTCACTTGCACTATTTTCTGAATGTGTTTGATATAAAAATTATGTTTATAGCCCATTCTCTCAGAAATCGAAAAGAGACACAATAAATTTCAAGTCAATAATAAATCAACTAATATTTTATTTTAAATATTAAATGTCAATGGTCTTTCATCTTTTAATAATAAATGATAACACAGTACAAAATCTGCACATACTTCCGGGGCTACCGTAAGAGAATTATTAATTAATATGAAACCACAGTAATGCTACCGAATCCAGGCCGAGTGACAAGTGGTGAAAACTAAATTATCACCGCAAGAAAGTCCTAATGAACGAAATGAAAGGAATGCCGCAAAGGATTTTTCCAAAATGCTACTAAAAATATAAAAACTTTGTTGGCTACTCTTGGTGAGGGAATATGCAAATAAATGAGGACCAAGCAAATCCTTTTAAAACAAAGCAGAAAAAAAGGAAAAATAATAAAATATGCAACAAACAGAGCAAAATAGAAAACTTTTCAAATCTTATTAAAAGCATTAATGCGAAGAAGAAGTGAAAAGAAATTAAAAGTGTCCTGCTGTGATGGAAACCCAGCGCTAAATTTCAGTGAAAAAAAAAGAGAAACAAAATCTAAAATGTGATGGTGTGGGGAAGGCCAGATAATTTCAAATATTGTAAGGCAAATTGAAAATAGATGAAAGTGAGAGAAAGAAAGCGAATTGTTTAAAATTATATAAATTACTTTACATACATACAAAAGTATGCCAATACATATGTACATATGTTATTAATTAATTAATATTTAATATATTATATTAATTAATATCACATACATAAGGAACTAAAATAAAAAATATCTATTCCTTGAACTCCGCGATTCTTTCTACAAATTGATAACAAGTGTGTATAGTAGAAATCAAAAGGCGAAATCAGTCAGATTTCTTCAAAGCAAAGTGGTGTCTGTTTATGGTAGAGGGGACTTAATTATTCGTGGGTTGTTGTTGGAGGGGGTTCAAATTCGTAAGAAGTGAAATAAATTATAATTGCGTAAAAATATTATTGTACAACATGGCCGAGGATTGCGTAGTATGTTTGTATGTATGTATCAATGTTTGTGTATGGTTGATGCGCTTGAGTCGGCTTAGTGGAAGCGAGCTTCGGACGGCTGTCGAGTCGGCTCGAGAAGCATTACAGGCGTGTGGCCAGACGCTTATTTTGCATAATCATATTCATGGAAAACTTGTTTGCTTTCAAGTTTAAAAAGTGTTTGCAATATTTTTCCAGATTTTTCATATCAACGTTTTTTTTTTTTTTTCTAGTTTAGACTTTTCTCTGTAATGTAAATTTAAATGGAAAAGTATGGAAGCAGTCAAGTGCAGAGATTGTCATAATTCAGAAAATGATGAGACATTATGTTGAAACAAATTGTATGAACACATTTTTTATTTTAACACTGCAAAATTAATGATTTTTTCTGGGGTAGAACTCACGTAAACTCGAACATTTGAATTTTATTTCCTTAAAAAGTTGATAAAATGTAGCTTAATCGAGTTGGGTCGGAAAAAAATATATATATAATGTTTGCAGCATTTTGTTTCCCGTTATTTGTTATATAAACAGTAAATTTAAAATATTGTCCTAAAGAATATTTACATTAACTGCGAATAAAATAAACATTTTTGCCTTTGACAGATTTTTCAAAGTTCCAAATTGCGAAAATGGTTGTACCCGAATGCCAACCAAGAAACCAAATGCCAAGAAAAACTTAAATAAAGAATTTATTAAAAAAGTGAAGGATAAGGTTTTCGAAAGTCGTCCAACAAGTGTTAGAGAGGTGGCAAAATAACTCGACATCTCTTGCGAGTCCGTCGGAATGATTTTTGTGGATATTTTGGGTATGAAATGCGTTTTTGCTCGACTCGTCCCGGTAAAGTTGATTTTATTCAAAAAGAGTATAATAAATAGGCCTATTTGGAGATGCTTGATCGTTCGAATTCTGATCCCACATTCATGTAGAGCATTAGAACTGCCAATGAGTCATAGGCTTATGAGTTTTAGATCTAAACAAGTCAACAGTTATGGTAATGGAACCTGTTTTCAATCGATCGAAGAAATAAAACCAAATTCGCTGAAGAAGCTGAAGGCCGTATATGAAAGAGACAGCTTTAGAGCAGTGCTCGATGTTATTTAAGCTCAAACCGTAGAATTTTTTGGGTCGTTCATGACTGACGTCGAATAAGGTCAAATAAAAAGTGGCTTTCCACCATCCCAACGCAAAGACCCATATTTCCGCATTGTTCATAACACGGACAAATTGGTCGACTTAAGCTCTCCTTACGAGATCAGATCGCTACTAGTGCAGGAGTGTAGAGAACGGTTGAACAGAACCAGGTGCATCTAATCTGGGTGCCTGGTCATAGAGGTATAGCCGGCAACGAACTGGCTGATGAGCTCGTCCGCTTCGCAGCCTCTACCATATGGTAGGGCCCGAACCATTCACCGGGGTTAAAGGAGATGCTCCGTAAGGAAGAAAGAGTGGGCAGGGAAAGGCATTGGCAACGAGCACATGGTATGCGACATGCCAAGTTGCTAATTTGGGGGTAAAACCTGAGCAGGTTTAAAGTGTTAATTAACCTCCCCAGGGATAAACTCAGGCTACTGGTTGCATTCTACATCGGCCACTGCAAGTTGAATAGGCATTTATTTAATATGGGCCTACCCTCTTTCGCCAACTGCCGTTTTGGCGACAGGGAGCCTGAAACCCCGAAACACCTGCTAATCGACTGTATAGAAGTCTGTAGACGCAGGTTGAAGGCCCTTGGATCCATGTTTCCAGATAGGGATCACATCGCCTCACTAGCACCCAGCAGGATATTAGACTTTATCAATATGCTGGGGCTAAGTGAGTCCTTGTGAGTTAGGAGAGGGCACAATAGACCTAAGGTCGCGGTGCATTCCTCTTTTTTTTATCTATCTATCTAGGCTATTTTACTGACTTGAAAGAGTCACTCACCGGGCAGAGATTTGAGGCCTACTTTGCAGACGTTCGGAAAACGTATTTTTCAGTTGGTTAAAGAAGTTGGAGCTTCGCGGGAAGTTTCTAAAATTTTTGGAATTAGGGAACCTTACCCTCAAATCTGGACGTTTTGGAACTTTTATTTTTAGAATAAAACCCTTTGTGACACATCGTTCAAAGATTGTGTTTTTTTTTAATTATTGAAGCACTCAAAAATATTGAAAAATGTTGGAGGAATCCATGTTGCTCTAGAATATCTAACCGTCATTGGTAGCTAGGTATCGTCCACAATTATTAATTGTAACAGTCGGATCCGCCGATAGAAAACCATTATAGCATAGAGCTGCCATACAATCTGAGCGATCAAAATCCAGTTCTGTCAATCGTTGTTAATGTTTTATCCTTTCACTTGTGATATACACACATTTTTTTGGGAAATCAAACTTCATTAGAATTTTTAATGTTTTCATAAGTTCAAATGTTCTCTTATAGCAGAACTTAGTCATGAATACCAATTAATATCCTCTAATTTATTTATTTATTTTAAGCCAATGATCGCTGTTCTTAACCATTATGAACGACTTTTCCCACAATAAAGGACTCATTTTATAGTTCTATGAATGAGTTCAAACACTTTAATTGATTCATACAACTCGGTTAAGTATGTTCTTACGCAACTCCCCATTGATAGCTAAAAAATTGCAATCTTTTAAATGTAAGTAATTCTGTCCGGAAGGTGTTCGGAATATGCTACAGTGGACATATTTGAAATTTTTTATGTCGTTGCACAAATGTCGTCCGTTTCCAACGAAGCTTTCAAACCTACATGAAGTACTTACAAGGATTGTGATGGATATGGGTGTGTGTGCTATTCTGCATGAAGTAAAATATGAGTGCGTACATACCAGTATGAGTTTATATTCGTACCTTTACCAAGGCTCCAATGCATCCACCTATTGTGTGCTACTTATGCACATATACATGTTTATATATACATACATACATATGTATATAGGTATATGCTCTTACTCACTTTATACAGACACATTCTTGTATACTCATATAAGAACAATTATTTCTAGTGTAGTATTGTGGCAAGACGCGGTCCATTGTGGTTTTGAGAACCTTCGCCAATGATAAGAATCGCTCGGAAAAAATCATATTTATTTAGTGTGTAGGAGCCAGCCGGCGGTGTGGGAAAAAGTGGAAGTTAAAGAAGACGACGAAGTGGTCGGACGTACATAGGTAAAAAATGTAACATGATTTAATGACATGAATTATTTATGAGTTTCCTGTCAATCAAAAACCACGTCAAACGTTTTTGATGGCGATGTCAACGCGCAAACGGCGTTTCACTTCAGTCTTGCTGTCGCAACATGGCAGAACTGGCAAACAGTTATAGATACATAACGTGCATATACATATATATGTATATAGATATGTATGTAAGTATACATGTGTAGGGAACTCATTGTTTTAAGTGCTAAGCCTTCTCTGCTAAGGAAACGAATTTCCATGTGGAGGTTCTGTTAGGTCTTGATAACGCGGAGCCATTCTATATAATATTTCAATCTAAAGCTTTAAACTTAAAATAACATTTTTCCCAATTGTTGTATAAAATTTTCAAGTACTAAACAAAGAACTCATTTCGGTTGTTGTTTTAAATTATTCCAAATAAAGTTTTGAAACGTTATATGATCAAACATAATCGAAACAAATAGTACAAGTAAGGAAGGGCTATGTTCGGGTATAATCGAACATTTTATACTCTTCCAACTTACAATAACTTTTAAGACATTATTTCTGCAAAGTTTTATTTCTGATACTACACACTGATTGGTTCTTGATTAGTGTCCTATAAAGTGAAAGAATTAGATGGAATTTATATGGGAAATAGGCGTGGTTGCAGTCTGATTCCATAGTATAAGAGATCTTATTTACCAAATTTGTTTGAAGTCGCTTGCGTAGGTTCGAAGATATGGGCGGTGTCACGACCATGACTCAAGCTACTCTAAAGCTCTTTTAAAATTTTGTTTCTGGTGAATTTATTTAAAGATCTATCGCATTTTTAGTAGTTTTTTTAACAACACCATTATATGAAGAGTGGGCGGGGTTATAATCTAAATTTACTCGTTTACTACTGACAGTGAGCTCTTATAGGACTCGTCCTAAGCGAATTGAATTATTGCAGGTTGAGTGGCTTAGGAAATATGTCCTTAAACCTGTTCGAGGACGGAGCCACGCCTATTTTTTCAACATTTTTAATCGATATGTGCCCCTGACAACTACAATCCTCTGTGCCAAATAACAGGTTTATATTTTAATTTAGTGCTTTGTTATGGCTCTTCAAAATCATATCGTTTGCCCAGACGGATGAATGAACAGACAGACAGTCACTCGCAATTCAACTCATCTCGTCATCCTGATTTTTTATATTCATGTATGCATAGCATCATATCTATATCGATTAGTGTTAGGTGATACAAACAACTGCTGGGTGAGCAAAACTATTATTCTCTGTAGTAACATGTTACAAGAGTATAAAATCTTTAATCGAAGCTTCTTGTGGAGAAAAGGAGTACGATCGCTCTTTCCCGGGTATGCGCAACACACGAAATATTTCATAAAAATCCTACAATTATCTTCGGAACTCACTCCGATGTGCGATGAAGTTTTATTCCACGAATTTAGGGTCACATAACACATTGTGAGACAGCGTAAAATGCAATTGTTAGGAATTAAAATAGTTATAAAGATATATTTGTGTATATTATACAAAACACAAGGTAAAACTTTTGAAGAAAAATATTTTTCGAACTACAGGCGGTCTCCGCCGGTGCTAAAACAAAGTCCTCCGCTGATGCCGGTCTTCACCTGGATGAAAACTAAAACTAAATCTTTATCAGAAGATAAAAAAATAGTCCAAAACTTTGCTGGAAGATGTAGTCATGTGTAGAAGTTCACGCAAGTGAGGAAAGTTCTCTGAGCGCCATTCCCTTGAGAGTGGTCAAAAACGATTATTTTATATATGACCCAAGCAGCTCACAACTTCCGGTCCAAGACCAAGTATCCTCTGGATATCCAAAAAACATCCGTCCGTAGGCAAGCTAAAATGAAGAGGCGAAACTTCTCCTCTGGAGAGTTGTGAGCTGAGTTTGGGACTCGCCACGTAAAAAAACGCACCCAATGGAAAATAACAACCGGCCTGGGATGAGAGACCCCCTTTTGATGACGACCATGGCAAACGCATTAAGGATTACAATTTGAGGGCATGCACCTGGATTCGTGGTGGGAGAGGAGACTCCGTCGCCGAGTCCGGGCATTCACTCCGGTGGATGAAAGTCTAGCCACAATCCGCATCACAGAGAATTTCTTTAACATACCACTGATTTGCGCCCACGCTCCGAAGGAAGAGAAGGACGATGTGACTTAAGGTATCTTCTATGCCTATAATATTTATTATATTATTTCGATATAATGAAGTTGGTCTAAAATGTCTTCAATTCTGTATACACATTCCAACTAGTTTAATGATTTTCCGGTTAGTTTCTTCGTTGAATATCCTGTTCAGCCATATGTTTTCGGTTTTTTGGTTAGTAAACTTTACACCATTTTTGAATGGCATCAATTATTTTTGAATATCCTAGCCTGTTTTCAATTTTAATAGCTGTGTGAACAGTAAAAGTTTTAAGTCCCAGTTATATAACGGGTGATTCAAGTAGAGGTACTTTTTCGATAGTCTGTCATATTATTTTTGTTTAGTATTGTTTGGGATTTCATCATAGAGGATTTACGCCTGAACAACGTTTCTGAATCGAAAATTCACGTTTTGTAAAGAATGTGTTTCGCGCGCTTCGCGCAACTTACGGTCAGCATAATCGGCTGACTGACCGTACTATTCGCAACATCATCACCTATCTTGACACCCAGCGTTCATTACTGGACAATATTCGACCGACTAGACCACGTCCAGGGTGCGGTGAAGAAAAAAAAAACAGTCGTAGCTGTAGGCCTTAGATAATAGATTCTGTTCCGTACGCATCAACCCGGACTGACGCATGGAACGACTTGATGCATGGATTGTGGTGGAATCATCGGTGCATAGTTCTTCAAAAATGATGCCGGCGAAAACGTAACCGTCAATTACGACCGATATCGCGCCATGATAACCGACTATATGGTTTTCTTGGTTTCAACAAGATCACGCCCCATCCCATAGATCGCATCAATCAATGGATTTTTTGAACGAAAACTTCGGTGATTAGCTAAAACCACGTAGGGCCGGTCAATTGGCCGCCAAGATCGTGCGATAACTTTTTGCTGTGGAAATATGTAAAGTCTAAAGTCTATGCGGACAATCCCGCTTAGATGCAGGCCTTAGAGCAAACTATCAAAATAAAGGATAGACCATCTGACACATTTGAAAGAGATAATCTTCAAAAAATAACCACGAAATTGATCAGTCTTTATTAAGTTTCGCTGAACTAGTTGGAAGCCTCGGTGTATGAAATACAAGGTATTTCAAAGGTTTTTCCCCATAGGTCTGAGTTTTGATGTACTTATATTATATATAAGTCTAACTACGTATATAACCGTAACGAGAAACAGTATGTTTTGATTATAAAAGGTGCGTTCCAAAGTAAAAAGGCAGGCTATCTTTATCGATTGTCCAGTGAGCATTTCATGACATTTCATCGATTGGAAGTGAAGTTATTGCGTTTTAAGTGTCAGTGTGTTTGTGTTATCGGTGGGAAAACGATCTTCGAACAAAGAGCCAACATTAAATTTTCTTTAAAATTGGTAAAACTTTTACCGAAAAGTTTATGACGATAATTGCCTATCCCGTAGCAGAGTGCACGAGTGGTTTCAACGTTTTCAAACTGGTCGTGAGGACAAAAATGACTATCAACATGTGGGCCAATCAAAATCCGTGATCAGCAGAATTATATCGAAACTGTGCGTGAATTCATTGGAATTAATGGAAATTGAATTGAACATCTTCAAAACATCGATTTATCGCACATTTGTGCTTACGAAAGGCGTGTGCACGGTTTGTTCCGCACAAATTGACTGACGACCAAAAATTGCTCAGAATCCAGCATTCGAAGGACGATTATTTGACCAAAATCACATTTTTACCATTACACACGCCCCGTATTCACCTGATATGGCACCGTGCGACTTCTTCCTTTTCGGAAAAATGCATTTGCTCATGAAAGGAAAGCGTTATGCAGACGTAGAGGCCATTCAAAAGGCTTGCATCGGCATACTGGGGGCCATACCGGCCAACGAGCTAAACCACTCGTTCGACATGCTTTTGACTGTGCAAAATGCTGTATTGAAGCAGAAGGAGACTATTTTGAATAAAATATATTGATTTTATCGAAAAAACCCATTTCTTCCTCTTTTTTTTTTAAGTCCTATTTATGTTGAAACGTACCTTGTAATAATTTACTTGTGTTCGGTTATGGAGTTATGTTTGGCGTTTTTGGCAATTGCACTTTCTTCTTCATTCGTGAACTTCTTTTTCCTATAATTAATTAATCAAATGCATTTGATTTCATTTGATATTCATGCCGAACCTTAGCGCCATTTGTTAACACCATTATTGGCATCAGTTTTTCGTCGGTTAATTCAAATCCCTTCACTGCCAGTACTTAATTAATATTTTTCTAATGTGTTAAGTGGTTTCTTCATTGACGTCCGTAAGTGGTCAGATTCACATTTTATGCCCTATTTTGGTTGTTTGTTGTGGCGTCAGTAACGATCTTGCGCAGAGACATGACTCGCCAAATCCGGTCTTTGTATCCATTGATGATTTACAAACATTCGTTTTTCAATGTCTACAGTGCTATGACTCTGTTTAAGTGAATTAATTTGTAGCCTATCAACGGTTAAGTCCGTAGAAAAAGAGTAAAATGAAAATAGATGTTCTCATTCTTAACTCTTAGGAGAACAAAGCAGGTCTAATCGAAATCACAATAAATACCATAGTATTCCTCTTATTCTTTCTAACTTTAGTGAATCATAATTTTAAGGTACTTGCGGGAAGAAGAGGAAAAAAAAGATTGCGTGCGTGAACTTGGGCCTATCTTGTAGTTGGTTCTTTTATATACTGAGTTTGTTTAGAAAATTAATTTTTTCTCTGCAAAAGTATCTGTTTGGTAAAATGTTTAAACAAAATTTAATAGTCCAAATTCTCAGACATTTTTTCGGGCCACGATAGTAGCCTGGGTGCGCTTTCTGAACTAGGATTTTTAAACCTAAAAGATGAAATGTAAATGAGTCTCCAAATGACAACGTATTTTATAATTTAATTTAAAGGAGAATGGGTTTCAAGTTTTAAAGATTTCGAAGAGACGTGTTACAGAAAGTTCGTCGCGGTCTTACATATTATAATATTGCAACTGGTTCTGAATAGAAAACTGCGTGCCCAAATATTCAATTTCGTTGGTCGTTTCTGATTAAGCATTAGACATAGAACTGAACCATAAAGTTCTTTTAATAAGTAGAATTTTGCCAATAGACCACTTTCATAAAAACCGTAATAGAAAGCAAGTCTTAAATTATATACGGGTTAACGCACTTCATATTGATTTCTTGTGAATTTCTACATCGCCTATCATCCATTGATAAGTTCTATTAAAATATTCCGACCTGTGTGTACGTACATAAATGTAGAATCACAGCTTTGAAGGCAACAGCTGCTGCAGCAATGAGGACCATTGCGACCATTGATGCCTCGCAAGCGATTGCTACAATCTTCATAGCGTGTATAATGTCGCTGAGCTAACTTGTGATCACTAACATCTTGTTGACCTGGCATTCTTTTATTGCAGTGATCGCCAGGATGCCGATGTACGTCATTATGATGGCGATCTTAGAACTACGTTGTTTGCTGTGATCGTTCGTTTTTTTCCTGTCGCAGACGAACCAAAGATGGATTGTGGTCTGGCTATCTGGCAGTGCCAGAGCGACAAACATACACAAATTAGCATTTATTTCCAGGCGATCACAATCGATGAATACTAATTGCCGGACACAGTATTTGTAAAGTGATCGTTCATCGTTCATCGGCCTTCGCCGTCCAACAGTTGGTCAGCAGCTCCCAGCTGGGAATCACAAAGAAACCATATTGACAAACGTGTGGAAACTAAGAACTAAAGAGCGCACCTATGGGTATAAACAGTAGTATATATGTATATACATATGTATGTATGTATTCGATAGTAAATGGAAAAGGAGAGAACTGAATTTATTATTGTCTCCGTCATTGGGAATTTCGAGTGCCAGGAATATTATTAAGTGCAACGTGCGTTCACTGCTTCCTGATATTTCTACTTCTGTCCTAAAAACTTTTTATAAGACACACGTATGTATTTTAGGGATTCGATAGGGCTTGGCTTCTGTGCAAAATTCAGCAGTTGTCGCATCGGTATATGCGGAAAAGCGCAGATCATGGAGTCTGCAAGCGCGGCGTCTCCTTTTCAGTGGAACAAAAAGTTTTCCTCCCAGCAGTGTTCCATTCATTTGTGATTTTGTTTTGTTGCAGCCATTGTGCCTGCGCTGCGAATCGGGCTCCAATAAGAGAACGACGTGCAGTCATGCAGACACGCGACTTATATGGCGCGAGTAACCGTGATCACGGCGCTACACTCCGGCTGGTTTACTACCGTGTTGCACGTTGTCATAACTAACGATGATCGTGAAAATTAACCAAAAAGAGCAAACAGCGGAATCTGCCACGTGAAAGCAGACATTGCATTGTTTACCATTATGTGGCAAGTAGAGTATGAGTGCCATATAGCGTAAGAAAGCCATTAAGAACGTAGAAGGTAAACATTAGCGCCGCCAGTTGCAGGTTGGTTGATTCCACGCTGTGACTCAGTGGCTGGCGAGTGCTTTGGATTTTCCCCTAATATGGTGCATACCAATGTAGTGGCCGCCAAACGGCTAGCCATTGCATTGTAATGGCTGCGGCGGCGACCCACTGCACAAATATGGCCGCGTTCCGCAGGGAATCGGCGCTTGGCATTACTGTCTCTTCGATCTCCGAAGCAGGCGTCGTTTTTGTCAGCCTTCGTTTATAAATATTATTTTTTAATTTCTCAGCTCTGAATGTCTATTGTTGGCTTATCGCCTTAAGTGTTCGCAATGATCAATGAGCGTTGCGTGCGTCCGGCAGTTGGCATCTAAAGTTAAAAGTAACCAATCGGGAACTAACTATTAGATCAACTAATGCGGAAATCTACCAAGCAAAATAAGTATGTATGTATATACACTCGTGTGTATATAGAGAGACGTGCCTTCAATTGGTCAAGCTGTCGCGCGTAAATCTTTCATTTCTTGCAAGTGATGTGCGAAATTGATGGAAGTGTCAATGGGAATGTTTCTCGCGTTTTATGATTGACTATAGCGCTGGGATGCCTGTCACACGATCAGATGTCAATATGTCTCTAATCAGCACGTGGTGATTGGTTGTTTGCCAAAGCTATCGTTTCTGGCGCTTGCTTGCTTTGGGCACAGTTTGTGTTTGATACGTGAGATAGACCGCAGAGTTGCATATATTTTCATAGGTGTGTATATGCAGTTACTGTGTACCAGGGACTTGGAAACAGACAAATAGACGTTGCTAGCCGGAGGCCGCTCTTCGCAGTGAGGCCTGGTAAGAGTTCATGTAAATATTGGTAAGTACTCTACTTCACAAGTCTAGTAAGCTACAAGATTCAGTAATCTGCTTTAAGGAAAGTAGAGGTGATTGTATGAAATGTACTACTGTGAAAGTTTTAAAAATAATCTGTTTCATATTTCGTAATGGTAAACTTTTAAAATTACATATTAAATCGACATCTCGAATGGGATTTGAGTTACAGTTTCTAAAATGTAGCCGCTGAGTTCTATCAACAAGTAAGTGACGTTAAAGATAAAAACAAAAAAACATGGGAAAAAAATCCAAAAACTCAGTTATTTGAATGTTTCACATAAATTTTGAGGTTATGTGAAGAAATGTGTCAATACAAAAGTACAGTGTCTTTCAACTTTTTCATATACAACTTTCAGTTATGCCAGAATTTGCCTCGTTTTAAGTCCTTCAAAATTCAATCACGACTCAACCCTTCCTCTTTCCGACCTCAGATCGAACGTAAATTATTATAAAGTTATATATTATAACTCATCAGATGGTAACACCCAGAAGAAACGCGGCGACCCTATATAATATGTACATACATAAATTATCAGCATGACGAGTTGATTCGATTAAGCCATATCGGTCTGTCTCTCCGTCTTTTTTTATAGTCGGAGAAAGCATCGAAAGCCGGAGTGCGGAAATCTAATCCGCTAAACCTAAGATACTCTCAACTCATATTACTCCCAACTCATATCTCACCCACGGAACCGCGGGATTAAGTATTACTTATGGAATAGAAAAAGACTTTAAGCCTCCTATATGGTATCGGCTGACTGACGCGTAATATACTGTACCTGGCTTAGTTTCGTCATTTAGTTCTGAACCTTCGCTGAGAGCTTTCCACTTGCCTGTTAAATATTCCACCGAAAAACTATCGCCAAGTGAAGTTTTTAACTTTTCTCTTATATTTGAACCACGAGGGCATACGTGCTCTCTATGCACTCTGTACACGTCGGACAGTACGGATTAAGATCGTGATAAAAACGGAACAAGATAGCTTCTATAGCATCCATGTCCACTCTGTTTTTGGGTTACGTGGAAGTCTAGGACCACATTTTTTATTTATCTATGCACGAATAGATTTCTGGAATTAGTCTGGGGCTCAACCGTCCTTTCATTAAGGTTGGTTCCGTTGCTGCCACATTGTCATGCTTTTATTTGCTTTATATTTTTCACGCCTTAGACGGCTCTGCTAGCTGGTCCAATCGTACGAACTCGTCTCCGATGTAAATGGTCGGCATCCTAGCTATAACTCTAGCAGCGTCACTTGATATCGTTCGGAAAGCCCTTGTTACTCGTATTAAATAAAGCGTAGTGCTTGTATCCACATTGGTGCATCACATATTTTTACGGAACTCATTGCTTTCCCTACTAAAGGTCGAACGCACGCAATCCCTATTGGTCATTATTCTTGATAAAGCATTATACTCGTATATGTATGAATATTGTCTGGTTTAGCGGAAGTATGCGTCAGGTGTTTCTTAAATATTAATTAGGAGTCCAGTATTACTCATAGATACTTCAGCTGCGGCTGTGAAGTAATATCGCATTCCCCTATGGTGAGTGATATCCTTCTCCACCTTCCTTGTGCTTATGAGCAAGACAGTTTTCTTCTCAGCTAGCTCTAAGTTCATGGTAGCCATTGATGTAGACTACGTATCCTATCATTGGATTAGAGCAGAAGATCATCTAGATGTTTATCCATCATAAGACCGAGCTTTGTAGTACTCCACTCGAGATAGTGTAGTTCCTTGTGCCCTCGTTCCATCTGTCTGTATATTGTATATGCAAACATCTTCTTTCTCTCTATTGGTGTAGACACATGGTTACAGCAGAGTTTACAACAGTGTGCCAGTCATTATTCCTTTTCTCTGTTACGCGCCAATTGGAGAATACAAGTGTACCCGCGTCCTTCTTCACCTGGCCTTTCCAACGGAGTGGAGGTCTTTCTCTTCTTTTGCTTCCCCTGGCGGGTATTGCGTCGAATTCTCTCAGAGCTGGAGTGTTTTCATCCATTAGGACGGCTTGATCTAGCCACCGCTGTCTCCTAATTCTCGTACAGCTCATCGTTACATCGACTGAGGTATTCGAGGATGGAACCATGTGTTTAGAGAGTTTAGGAAAGTTCTCTTACGCCATTCACTTGGCAATGGCCAGAAATGATGCTTTACATATGGCCCAAACAGCTCACAACTTCCGGTATTAGACCAGGTATCCTCTGGGTAGCCGAAAAACATACGTTTGAAGGCGAGGTAAAATGAGAAGGGCGAGTTATGCCTCCCAAGGGTTGTGCACTGGGTTTAGGAACCGTCACGTAAAAAAACATCCCCAACGAAAAGTTCAAAACAGCTTCGGACATGAGGACTGGTCCCTCAGTTTTTGAGACATTGAAACTTTTGCACATATCTTTGTCTCTCCAAGAAGCTGCTCATTTGTCGGAAACGCCGATAGCCGGCTACTATAGCATGTAACTACATACCTTAAGAACGATCGGCTGTAAGTGTTTGTATTGAAAGCTCTTTCATTTGACAAGATATCTTCACGAGATTTCGCAAAGGTTATTGTCTAAGGTAATAGTGAAGGAATACTGAGAGAGTATTGGAAGAAATGGTTCAGATTAGATCACTATACAAGCTTCAGTGCAAACGAAGTTAGCTTTTTTCTTTTTTTTCCTTAAATTTTAATTATTTTATCTTTTCATCACTGTATAACGGTGATTTCCAAGCAAGCCAATTTCATATGCTAAAGCCAGTAAGCTTTTGCATTCATCTTCTACGTATACGCAATCAGCGCAACGCAACGTAATGTAAATTTTCTTATTAGACCAATTTTAATTTGAATGAGAAATATTTATGAATTTCATTCGCAATATCAGTGCTTATTCATGATTCGTCACCAGCACGCGCCAAACAAGTAAATTCGTATGCAATTACAATGAGTTCGTAAGCTCGTATGCATAGACGCTTTGGCTACATGTGTATAAATAACATGAAAATTCCATTTAGAATCGCACACAGACAGGAGCTCCGGCACCATGCTTTAGATACTTTGCAACGTGTATTGCGGCTTTTGCGGCCAGCGTTCCATTTTGAAGCGTGTGTGGAATGCAATGACTCATTTATTAAACCGTTTGCCATTATTTTTTTGCATTCAACTTACAACGCTATCATTGCGACGAGCATGTAGATGTGGCATGCTTGAGACACGGACTCGCGCCCTTTCCCGCAGCCACCGACTTGCTTCCATAAATCAAGCAATGTGCACTGCAGTGGAAATTGTTACTTGACAAATTTCATTTTTTCAGCTTAGAATTTCACTTAAATGGAAGCGAAAAAATAATATGCCCGCACACAGCCACCAATAGCACGCGTGTGTACGTGTGATCATAGATGAGTGCGTTGTAAGGCAACTCAAAGGGAAAAATTCATCACTGCTCGGAAAAGGCAGGTGTCATAAAGGTGCTACACACACGGTTTGTGGCAATGACAAAAATTCAATTTATATGCAGAGTTGTCATGTAAGAAAAGCGCCACAAAGGCATCTTCGTTGATAGTGTGTGCATGTAGTGGTGAAAAATTGTCACCACTGCAATTTCATTAGACAAATTGAAAAAAGGCGCTGTTGACCAAAAGGTGGGGGTTGGGGCTAACGGTTGTACATAAAGCTGCAGTTGGTGTAGCCAAGCGTTGCCACATAAACTTACATGTTATTTGTATATACGCGTATTAGTATATAGGCATATGTATGTACATCGACGAAATATCTGCGTATTTACGGGGAGTGCTCCATTTTTATTTGTTATTTACTTGTGCCACTACTAAAGTGTCAACCAAGCTTTGGCACCTAATGCCCATATATATATGTATGTATATGCACATATAAGTTATCGTACCAAACCAATTGCAAGCATACTGATGCATGCATACATATGCACGTCGTTATATACACTCACACATCCCCTAAATGGTATGCGCACACGATTGCTTCCGTTCGTTGTGCACAAGGATGCTGCGATTCGTTCGTCCTTTCCATTGAGCGCCTTATGGCCAAATCCGTTGTGTGCTTGTGTGTGTGTGTAAACGGTGGCGCAAAGTAGGCGCTGCTTGTGGAGCTGCCAGTGAGTGGGAATTGCGCGCGCGTTGAAAATAGGCGGAGTCTTCGAAAGCTTGAAAGAATGTACTGAGAATTTATTTGTACATACATATGTATGTATGTATTTTTTTCATCCACATTCTATTGAAGAACATAAAAGGAAAATAGCAGAAATAAGCACAAAACCCATTAATGGAAAGTATGTGCGAGAAAAAATGTTAAAGAAGAAAAATAAAACGAGTTTACGTCGGCTATCCTCTTTACATAGATATCGGGTCGCCATATACCCTACTCATGTGTCATAATATATTTCCGATGTTTTGTCCAATTTTAGCGTTCACAAACATTTGCTTTCAACTAATAGGAATTATCCATTTTTCTTTACTTTTTCCACCGTTTTTTATTTTATTATTTGCTGTGGGCGGAGCTGCCGATTGCTCTGCATTGTTGTACTTGTTTGTACATGCATAAATATGTAGGCATGTAGGATGTGGTACATAACTTTCATACAAGTTTTAGGTTTGGAAAACTCGTGTCTTTGAAACACAATATTCAATGTTTAAAAATGAACTCAAGATCCGCTAAAGCTTCCAGCTTTTCTTTTGAAAATACGTTAGAAGTATTTATTAGCGAAAATGTAAATGTTTATATATACAATATAATATAATATTATAAAAAAAATATAAACTATATTTACTGCAGCCATTACCACTTACCAGAGTCACATCTGGAGAAATACCTTTAGGTTAATTAGGTTTCTAATTTATATGGGATCTAAGGCAAGTTTTCAACCAATTTTATCCATTTTAAGTACAAAGATACACAGTTATTGTAAAAATACGATCCCTCAATTTCATTAAAATTACTCCATTGGCCGATATGCATAGGCATGTAGTATTAAGTTATTTGATTGATTGAACCTATTTTTTCACAAGGGTATATTATTTTCACGATAACATTTTCCCTGAAACTCAAGAACACATCTCATAGATAGGTCGATATTTTTAGAAAAAAGTCAGCCATACGCAATGGAGTCCACATATTCGGAACGTGGGAACTTGAACAGTTATGGTCCGATTTTCACAACTTTTGGTCTCAAAATAGCTTACCTTAAAATAACTATTTGTGCAAAGTTTTGTTCGAATGTATTGAATGGTGCTTGATTTGTGTACTCGAAAGTGAAAGAATCGTGTGAAAATGAAAATTAGGGTCTATAGGGAGTAGGTGTTGTTATAGTCCGAAGTACCGAATTTGGTTGAAATTGGTCTAGTAGATCCGGAAATATATTATTTTACCTAAATCTGGGCCGTGCCCGACTCCCATAAAGCCCTCTAGTATCATCCTGTGTGTAAAGTTTTTTGTCTCTGACGCATTTTCTTATAGACTCATCGCACTTTAAGCATCATTCGTTTTCGTAATGTCAGAAAAGATTATTATAGGATTTGTTCTAAACGCACTTGGTTATTGCAGCTTTAGTGGTTTTCGAGATATGTTCAACACAATTTTTTCAAAATTTGTTGTCTACAGGCGCTTTTTGTTACTACCATTATCTATGTCGAAAAACAGGCTTATAGTATTTTAAATTAATTCCAAGCATTGAAGGCGTCACGGAAGGTATTTTCCGGAATAGCCTTGAGAGCCGAGTTGCCTGCAGCTTGAATTCCTTCTGTCGTCTCAAAAAGCTTGCCTTCCATCAGTCTTTTCAGGCAAGGAAATAAAAAAAGTCCGGGACCACATCTGGGCTGTAAGGGGGCTGCAGAAGCGTTGGCCACCGAAACACACTCCTTCTTGGTAAAGCAACAGGTGGATAAGGTTGCTTGATCATATGAAACGTCTCTGTAGCAGATTTAGCGAGTTTCACACAAAATTTCATTGCGTACCTTCGTAACAAACGCTGCATTTTCAGCTTGCACCACTCACAGAAACATGAAAATATTTGTCCTGACTCTCTAGGTGCTCGGAGACAACTGACCAGCCGCTCGTTCGTTAGCTGGGAACGCCCTCTAACGAATCCGCACGCTCCGAAGTCGCCATCCTGATCGTTTGTACTATATATAGTACATATATAAACCCATATCTAACTTGCTTAGTTTTATGGGATACAAATAACCGTTATACTGGTGCGATCTAAACACTTTTTTGGAGATTTTTCCGTTGTTTTGGACAAAAATTCATGTTAAATTTCGAGAAGATACCAGACTAGATGCTGGACTTGAGTTTGATCGTTCAGTTTGTATGGGAGCTAAATGTAACAATATGTTTGTAGATTTTAGCGATGTCTTAGGTAATAATTCGTGTCAAATTTCGTAAATATACTTTCTCAACTAAAAAACTTTCTGTGCAAGCATTTAATCCCGATCGCAGCTAAATCCTATAGAGGTCCGATATCGGAAAAATGAACAGCTTTTTGGGGTGAAACAACCGGTCAAAATTTCAGACCGATATCTAGATATCTAGTTCGCGCGTATATGATGGTCAGACAGACAAACAGACCGTCATGGCTAAATCGACTCAGCACAGCACGCTGATCTTCTATATAAATTTTATAGGATCTATCGTATTATTTTAGGTGTTACAAACAAACTCAAAATTAATATTTTGTTCCGTGCATAAAAAATAATATTTCAATTGACGCAATAAAAAATGTAGCGTTTGATCACCTTTTAATTATTTTTTAAATATTGCTCAGCAGTAGATTTGTTTTGTTTTTAGGATTGTTAACACTTTATTACATAAATCGCGGCACATTTAAATCTTGGGACACCCTGTAAATTAATTCTAATCTTGATTTAATTTTAGAATACCCTTTAATATAAAAGTCTCATCTTCAAATTAATTATTCAGATGTTTAAAACAAATATTGGTCCTTTACATATCATATTTCCGAATTGGTGCTGTTTAAAAACGATTTTCATCTAAAAATGTATGGAATTATAGGATATTTCTCCAGGTTAATACACTCTCTTTATTCCCACCTTATTATATAGCGCAGAAACATGGACAATGACTATTCGAGGTGAGAAATCACCCTCGCGTTAGCTATGAATATCGAAGAAGATGAAACCACGAACTGGATGAGCTCTAAGGTAATGATGTTCCAATGAAATGCTCCTTCGATTCGAGATCAATGGGTGGACAATGGAAGCTTCCATAAGAAAGGCTAATTGAAAAGCGAGCTTTCTGCATTTGGTATATACAATTGGCGTGGTTTCGCAAAAGATACAGGTAACTAGCGAAGTTTTGTGGTTTTGGCCCAGGCCGTCCCATGGTTGTGGCAAAAAAAAAGAAAAAATTACACTATATTCTCTTTTATCGCGAGAAGCCTTGCGTCTGTTATAACATGGATTTCATATAGTCACTTGATTTTAATCATTTAAAAGGTATATTATGGGATTGTAAGCACCAGAAGGAAATCTATGTATATCTATAAAAGAAAGTTGTGTTAGGTACACCATTTATAACCCAAGAACGGCTGAACTGATTTGGCTGAAAATTGGTGGCGAGGTAGCTTTGAACCTGGGTAAAGACATAGGATATCTTAGAAGAGTACTGCAACCAAATATGCAGTGAAATAGATTATAACTCGCTCAGTAATCAGTCGTCTTTCCATACCTGAGAGCCGGTTCATCATGTGCAGTCCACCAGAATGACTGTCGATTGGACTCCAGTGAGATTGGTGGAGCTATGTTTCTATTGTCACGCCGACGCAAAAATTCGGTTTTATTGCGATTAAATAGCCCTCAAACATTCAGTTATTCATTGTTTTTGTTGTATTATGAACTTGCGAGGCACACACTTTGCACAGAGCTTTCGCCTCTTTAGAGCATCATTGTCCTCGGTGCTCATTTCGCCTGTTTTCAGCTTAGCAAATGGTGGATTTCTCTTGAGCCCAAATTCAACAGTATTTTCCCCTAAAAAGCAATGCTTTATTAACACACGAAATGCTTTACGATCCATTTTTTTGTAAACTAACACAAGTTGCTTCACAAAAATGCTATATCTCATTAACTAATAGTTAAAATCCAACTAATAGAAATCATATACATAGATGGTAGTAGTAGTATTATCTATGTATCAGCCACACTGAGAAGCGCGGACGGGTCCTCTAGTAATGTTAATGAATAGGGGTATTCAGATCAGCATTTTTAATTCGTTAGTAGTTATTCGGTAGTTTTTTACATGTATTTTGTTTTAGCAAAATTAACGGACTGTCGTTCTAACGAGTAACGAACTATCCATCCGGTAAGCTTGGTAATTGTTTCGTTACTCGGTAATATGACATCAGCTGTTCTCCTGCTCGTCTGTACATCAATTTAAATTTACCAGTAATAAATTTGATCTGCTCCACATAATTTTCAATTAAATGACTGACAATTTTTGATTTTGCACTTTGTTGAGGCATTTTAACTCTTTAATAAAATTGAATCAGCTGTTTCGGAATAAAATTTACCATACTAAAGAGGTAGAACAAAAAGTATGTTCACAGTTAAGCCTTTTAACGAAGTATCAACTAACGAATTACCAAATTAACAGGCTGCGGTCTGAATATCCTTTATATCTTTATGCTCGCCTAAGTGAGTACGCCTTTAAAGGTGTATAAGTAAAATAAGTTTCTATGAATTTTCTCTTCTTTAGAGCAATTGTTGCAAAAAATATCTTACGTCTTCAATTTCTTATACTAAATTAAAATTAACGGAAGATATACAAATTCATAACTATGAATCGTTCTCAAATCATAATTTTTTTCGTGTCGTGCCTTCGTTAGTTCCTTCCTGTCTTTCAGACGTTGCCTTTTCAAACGAGTTCCAAAAAACGCTTCAACCATCGATTTAGCATCGTTTTGGGAACAAAAACATGGGAACGACTTGCTGATATATCATGAAATTTTGACAGTGTTCTATTTAAAGTTATTTCCCTAAGACATTTAAGAATACATCAGAAAAATTTTAGTACTTACACCTTTTTTCGTTTCATATTTTTTATAAATATATGAAGTAACGCATTTCTGTTTGAATCCCTCAAAATTTATGGCCCAACAGTGGGTCGCCGGTACTTTACTTCAAATGGACACTTTATCGCCTTCTTAAGTTTTCTGCACGGCTCTTCTCAAACAACACATATTCGAAGGAAGCAATAAAAAATAATATTATGCAATGATACGAAAAGTGAAGCAACAACTCCTGCTGGGCGCTTCCAAAATAATAATAATAATAATGATTGCCTGGAAATTTGGCAACAGGACCAAAAGTAATAAAGAGAGTAAATATCTTTGCACTTGTGTATACACATGTAGGTTAGAATTCGTTGTAAGAGATGGCCGATTGAGCGGAAGTAAGTGACTTAATATATGAATCCCATAAGCTTATGAGAGCGCTTTGCTTCGTTTGTTTAAATATTGGACTCTTCGTGGCTTTAGTAAACATACATACATAGTAGTGTTTTTTGCAGTAGTATTAATGTTATTTTTTTCACACAGTACTAAAATACCCAATAGTGGTGAAAAGTAATATTCTTGGCTATTTTTTATGCGTCGAAAAGTTAAGTCCAATAAGTACTATTTATGGCAAGTGTCATGCAACAACGGTTTTGCGAAAAGACATTTAAGCTTGGCGAAAAAAATACCGTTGCAAAGTCACTCAAGAAATTTCCATATATTTACCACTTGTTTACACCTTTGTTTGCCTCATATATCTCACATGCTCACCTCAGAGTGGACCGTTTTTATGTACCAATGGGGAGCCGAAAAGTTTTACAAGCCAATTGGGCTTGGCTATTCAAAACCTTTTTTTTTGAGAAAGTCGAAAAGCCATAGTAGTTTTTCTTAATTTTAGGTAAAAATGTTCTTTTTTGTAGCACGCTTTATATTAGAGGTGTTGCAAGAAATTAAATCTTTTCTAGCTTCTATTGTTTTAAGCAACTTTTGAAGAAGTCGAAAATCTTTGCATAGTTTACTTTGAACGCATTTGTGCACTGAGTTCATTACTAAAGGGATCCCATAGCTATTCACTAGAAGATTCCGGTTAGTGAATATGTATAAAGTGATTCGACCCTTTGAAGTCATGACTTTAAGGGGGTATTCTGAAAAATTCGAAATATGACCTTAGAAGGATTTTTCAAAATTCGACTTATTTTCGGAGATACAGCCGATTTTGTGAGGTGGCGTCCGTGTTCACTAGAATTGTCTCCTAAACTTTAAACGCGTTTTTTTCGAAACTACTTTTTTCCACACGGTACCGGCATTATTTCAAGTTCTATACAACCGACTTACTTGAAATTTTGTGTGAACATTCTTTATATAATACTTTATCGTTTCTACAAGCGTCGTGTCAAAATTTTTGTTTTTTAATATTTAAAAAATATTCAGGAATTTCGAAAAAAAGCGTAAAAAATGATTTTTATTTTCAGGCAGTCGCCATTTAAAAAAAAAAAAAATTTCGTGTTCCCGGACTATAACAGTATCCTTACTGATTAAGAATTTCTTTTGATTTTTTTTTTTCAGACCACCAGGAGAGTCAGGATCAATGTCACCAGGACGCGCCATTTTTTTACACCTGTCTCTGCCCCCCTCTAATTATTTTAATTTTTAATATTTTTTTGTAAATTTTTTTTCTGTGTTCTTAAGATATCAATAAAAACACAATTAAAAATGGATAGTAAAAATATTTTTTTTTTTTAAATAAAATTCAACAAACTGCCCAAAATTTGATTTCTAGAGTAGAATACCCCCTTAAAGCTCCCTTCCCTACTTTCCATATAAGGTTAGCTCCAAAGAACTCTGCTATTATAATTTTTTTATTTTTTATATCACTTGATTTCCAACAGAAGCTCATTATTATCATGGAGATATGGAGATTCATCTTGAATCAATCAGACAAACATTTTTGTTTTGGTAATACAGTAAAAGTTCCTTATTCGCGCTTCCTTTATTCGCGTTTTCACTATTCGCGGATTTAAAAAATTAGACCCAATTTCTATATTCGCGACTAAAAATTTTTTTATTCGCGTTCATAAAAGTTGAATTTTATTGATAAATCAAAAAAAAAGTTTCACAAAATTAAAAGAAATTACTTAAACTTTATTGTAATATGTACTTAAAGTTTTTTAAAGGTAAATTTTAATGCAAAAGCAAAAGTCAAGCAAAAAACAGATAGAATCAAGTGACATTCAGGAATTGCTTGAATCGCAAGATGAAGATTTGACTGAAACCGACTTAGAGGAAATGTTAAATTCACAACCTATTGAAGAAGAGGCTTCAACAAGCACTGGAAACGTGGCATTCAATTTGAAAAATCTTAGTGAAGGTTTAAGAATGGCAAATGACCTCTGCGATTTCTTTATGGATATTGATCCGTCTATGGAACGAAGTCTAATTTTTAAAAGACAAATTGCTAATGCGACTGCTGTATATCAGTCTGAATTGAAGGGGCTTTTGAAAACTGCTAAGTAAGAAAAAATTACAAAATTCTTTAAACCATTGCCTAAGCCTTAAGATAATTAATTAGAATGTTCAAAAACTTCAATCAAATCATTTTTTTATATACCTATTTGTTTTTTTTTTGTCACCTAGGAACATATCCCCTATAATCCCATGTAAATTACCATCCCGTATTCACAGTTTCTGTATTCGCGGCATATTTATGGAACACATACCCCGCGAATAAAGAGCTTTTACTGTATATAATCTTGATGGAAGCTTTTCACGTTAAATTAAGAAATTGCTTGAAGGAAAATTGATTCCCAGATTTCCAGAAAAGAACTTACAGTTAAAAAAGCTGTTAAAATTTCATTAAAATCTTTAGAGTGGTTTCGCGCTACTGTGGTAATCACTTCAAAAAACATAGCTTTGAGAAAAAGGCTGAAAAGGCAGATTAAACGATAATTTCAACACTTTCTGACATATCTCTATAAAATACTTAAGGGAATTATGGGTCAATTACGAACGACCACATCATAATCCTCGGACCTTAAAACATATAGGCTCCTCACTCACATTCATTACACAAGAAAAGATACTCACCAAAGCGCCAAATAATATTTTCTTTATGAATGTATTTACCGATCTTAAACATTTCTTCTTCGTTTTACTTTATTTCAGTTTTACACGACCACTAACTTTTCGTAAAGCCGACTACTTGTTAAATTCACGGTTGAGGTGTTGGGTTTAAAATTCCTTACGCTTATCTGGTCGCAACAAAAGTTTTTGCCACTTTAATATCACAGCCAATATTTAAAATGTGTTGTTGGTGCGACAGTGATACGAGACGTGTTGAAAGTATAATTTGTATGCCTTAGCGGCACAGGCACTTTTTAATATCCACCTGTGTTGAAGAGTAGCAGAAGCAAGCAATCTCCTCAGCATTTGCAAAAAGCCTTGATAAGGAAGTGAACGAGAGTAACTTTCTCTAAGCCGTTGGGGAATGTATGTGTGTAAAGTTTAAATTACTTGGGTGTGTAATTAGGTGGAGCCAAGGCGCGGTTGTGCTAATAAAAAATTATTGTGTACGAATTTATGTTGCGCCGTCTACGTTTCACCTCCACCGCGACTAAGCAGTTTACAGATATGCCCAGAGAAATTATTGGCTAAAGATTACAGCCTACTGGTAGAGGTTACCATATTTATGTACGCGCAAAGCTCGGGAGAGCGCTTTTGACTGTGGTTATGTAAAACTCGTGGCAATTAGCATTGTAATCAAATAATCCCAGCTAATTGTCGCCACTCCAAAAAGACACTTGAAAACTTCCAAGGCTGTTACCGACGCGCACTCTGCTCAGCCAAAGCGAAAACACTCTTTTATGGCAAACCGGATAACATAAGCAAGAAATTTTATTCAATCCTAACTAGTGTATATCTGTTGCAAACGTGTCTATAATTTGGGGAAGTTATTTCAAGGACAT
Source organism: Bactrocera correcta (assembly GCA_027475135.1). NCBI lineage: Eukaryota > Metazoa > Arthropoda > Insecta > Diptera > Tephritidae > Bactrocera > Bactrocera correcta. The sequence goes on along the minus strand of JAPZAG010000371.1, from coordinate 48,367 downwards.
TCAGCAATTAAAATTGATGAACAAGTAATGAAGGTTTTTTTTAGTTAAAAATAACTTTATCAAAACACCATACCCATAAATGTTAATCGCTAATTAAAAGTCTAATATTGAGAAGATCTGTACTTGTTGCTTATTTGTATATGGACAGTGACTTCTCTTCAGCCATGTTAGGTGGAACTTTAAGTTTGGGTTAAAATGAGACTCACAAGATTTGGTGCTAAGCAGCTATCGTAAGAGCAATTCAGCTCTACGGTGCAGTAAAATGGTGAACAGGCTTACGGAAATCCACCTATCGGAAGCCAATAGAAATGGTTCAGAGGTTCCCTGCGCTGTGCATAACGGGATCTTTAAGAACAACTCCAATGGCGGCTCTTGAACCGGTACTAAACCTGCCACCTGTAGACATCTTCGATGAAAACAGCGCAGCGAAATCGGCGTACCGACTACTGGCTGCAGGAGAATTTTCATATTGAACCTTCGGGTAATGGCGGTTGGACAAACACCGACTATATAATCCCTGGGAAAGAAGGTTCAAAGTAAATATAGGAATAGATGGCTGGCGTAAAGGTATGTTAGCTACGCGCAACACTGAAAATTTATATGGATGGATCGAAAATGGACAATGGAGTGTGTCAGATATTCTCTACCTTACCTCTACTGTTCAGAGTAAGGCATAAGACACCGGATCACTGCAGTATACATATTTCAAGTCATTGCTATCGCAAAAGCTGCGAAGCTGGCCTCTAATGCACTTGCAGGCAGTTCCAGAGTCAACATTTACGTAGGCAGCCAAGGAGTAATAAAGGCAGTAATCTCGTATCGCATATCGGCCAGAAGTATCTTGCGAAGCAGGGCAGCAGTGGAAAGTGTTATCAGAAGCAAGCAATATCATTTCTACTGGGTGCCAGGCCACAAAGTCATAGAGGGCAATGAAATAGTGGACGAGATTGCTAAGAATGGTGTACAGCTAACACGCCACAACGTGATCAACATTGGGAAACCCATGCATTGTCTATACGGCGATCTGGACAAAAGACATTAGAAATGGTAAAGAAAATCAAATCCCGATAGAAGGAGCTACCTGGGTGCAAAACTGCAAAACGGTAGATCGCAAGGACACAAAATACCATTTGGCACTCGATAGAAGAGACTGTAGGAGCACGATCGGAATACTAACTGGTCACTGTCTGATGGCGACGCACGTCCGCAGATTGGGGCGGAGAGGACTGCAGGAAATGTCTAGCAAGACACCAGGAAAACAATGGAGTAGTTCTCGTGCACTTGTCCCGCATTGGCAAGACTACGCTGTAAACATCTGGGGTCCCCACTGTCTGATACACTGGAGGAGGTATCGATAGTGAGGCCGCAGAGTCTGTTAAAATTTGCGGCAAGAGTAGGCATCGTAAGGGATGTTGGATTGAGCAACTGAACTCCATCTGGTATCGCAAAGTACTAAAACTGGTCTATCGTGGCTTATTGGCCTACCAGATTAACGTAAGGTAACTTAACCTAAAGGTGAAGAAGAAGCTGAAAAACTGAAGCTACGTTGTCGATTTGGAAAATTTAAAAATAACTTAATTGTAACAAGTAAGGAAGTGCTAAATTCAGGCGTAGCCGAATGTTTACTCTGTTTCAATTTGCAAAAATAAAAGGCGTTGAAGCACTTTCAAGGGTGGGAAAAACTACATACATTAACCAGCGAAACCATAAATGGATTACAATAAATTATGACTTTTTATGGTTATTGCCCACTTGATTTCATTAAAATATCACACATTCTGACCAACCCAATTGGTTTAAAATCATGTGGGAGGCCGGCCAATCATTATATATCTTATATTGGTGGTAGAGAAAGGGGTTTCGTTAACTCAAGTTTATTAAGATAACTTACATAGTGGTCAATATGCGGATTGTAGTCAGACGGAAGTCAGAATATCTTTATAAGAGAATTAAGGGAAATATTGATGCGATTCAATCCATTTTTGGCATACAGGGAATTTCGAGCCAAATTTTGTTCAGCCCTTTACAGGTGCATTTCTTTTGTGTGAAGTTTGTATGGAAGCTATATGCTATAGTAATCCGATCTGAAATTTTTTTTCGGAGATTATGTTATTACCTTAAGCAGTAATCCATGTCAAATTTCGTGAAGATACTACGTCAAATGTGAAAGTTTTCCATACTAGATGTTATAGTGGTCCAATATGGGCAGTTCCGACAAATGAGAGAAAACGACGTTTACAAAATTTTAAAACGATAACTTATAAACTGAGGGACTAGTTCGTATATATACAGGCGGACGGACGGACAGACAGACAGACGACATGGCTAAATCGACTCAGCTCAACATACTGATCATTTATATATATACTTTATAGGGTCTCCGACGCTTTCTTCTGCGTGTTACAAACTTCGTGACAAACTTAATATACCCTGTTCAGGGTATAAAAATTAGCGGCTTGGTGTGGTTTGTGGGCCGGTAGAATTATCGCTCCATATTTCTTCAAAAATGAAACATAACCGTCATTGGCGACTGTTATCGTGTTATGAAAACCGACTATTTGTTGCCTGGTTTCAACAAGACCCCGCCACTTCTCACACCTAACATCAATCACTTGAGAGAATACTTCGGTGAGAAGATAATTGCACGCTTTAGGCCGGTCGATTGGCCACCAAGATCATTTTTCCGTGAGGATATATGAAGTCTGAAGCCCATGCAGACAATTCCACTTCGACTCAGGCCGAGTTACCACTCGAAATGCTGGACTCAATGGATGAACCATTTGAAACGTACACGCGTCCAACATATGAAAGAGATAATCTTCAAAAATTAAATGCCAAATAATGTTCTTTGGAATGGTAATAAACATGTCCAATTAAATTTGAAGTTTCTGTGTTTTTTCTTTAAAGAAGTTGGGAACCTCCAAATGGATCACCCTTAACATTTATCATATGAGTGCTGGGAGAGATATGGACCGCTAACTTCATATTTTGTTACATACAAGGTCTGTCGCAAAAGAAACAGAACTTTTTAAATATAACTGTTTCTGGTGGCGCCACCTATTGGTGGGTATATGAAATAAAAAATTTGACCTTTTGCTGACATTTCGCAAAAATTTTAAGACACTTGGATAATTACAATCGATGTTATCGATCAAAATATGACCAGTGTTCTTTCATAGGAAATGAAGTTTTCATTTCAGAAGTTTTCATTTGCCCATGAAAGGACACTGGTTTCAGGACATTTCAGTTATCCAAAAGGCGACGACCGATATTCTTAAGAGCATTCCGAAAAATGACCTTAAACACTCATTTGAAATGCTAATTGACCGGGCTAAACGCTGTATCGAAGCACAAGGAAACTACTTTAAATAAAAAAATATAACTTTTGAAAAATATTAATTTTTTGTTGTTTTTTTTTTAACAGTCCTGTTTCTTTTGCGACAGACCTTGTATGTGTATATTTTCAAAATTTCTTGGTGGAACACAGAGCCTCAATAAATAAAGTATAATTCAATTTATTTATTATTATTTATAAAGCTAGAAATTTGATTTGATCTCCAAGAAGATCTCGAGGAGACAGCGGTTTAAGAACGATTGTAGTATATGTAGAGCATATTGCAGTCGTGCATATAGATATTGCTTTCCATACCCTGTCTAATGCATCCAATACAGTGCGTGCCCTAAGTAACCTTCTGCATCCTGGCTGACAGTGCGTAGCAGTTTCCTCACCGCTGGTGATACTACGAGTATACCGCCTTTTTTCGGTCGTCGGAGACGTGTTCGTATTGAATAGGGTGTATATTTGGTCACCTGTAACCGTATAGCGAAATAAAAGTTCTACCAAGACTCAGTCTGATGCATGTATTCGGTTTTGCAATCGTTTTCATTTAATAGTAATTGCAGGATTCCACAGCCAAAGCAATATTAAATGTCTTTATGTATAATACATATTTATATATACATCAAATACATATGTTGAAGTCATTGTTCATGTGAAAGCCAAAGTTATTTTTTGATTTATTATGGAACAAGAATAAATCCAAGCGTTCTTGAGAAATTCAACGGAATCAAGGCACAAAAGCATTGCTATTGTTTTCGGCTTAACAATTGAAAGAGTTGAGATGTGTGCGTGTCTATGTGTTTGTTGATTTCATCAAGAACATCAACATTGATTGAGCCGCACCTGCCAAACTTTTCAGACGGAAAGGTACACATTTTTAAAAGATTTACGCATTTATTATTTGCATTATTTGAATATCCTTGCTCTGCTACTCTTTGCTGCTGTGTGTCTTAGAGAAATGCAAGACTGCTCGGCTTTAGGATTTTGACAATTCATCGCCGAAAAATACGTTAATGTTAAAAAGTAGCGCAGCGAAAGCGGATCTGCATGTATTTGCATATATTTTCGAATTATTTGACAAAAGTGCTTCGCTATGCGGATGGATGTGCACCAATGACATCAACTTAGCATTTGACAACTGCTCAAGCATTGGGGGCAGTAACGACGAAGGAACCAGAGGACGGAAAGTCATTCCGTCAGTCACTTACCGAACGTACAAGCACACATTCGCTCTGGCGTACTTTTGTTATGTGTGTGTGTATATATGCTTGCATTATGTTTTCTCAGCTGAACCCTTGCGTTTTTCCACTTTTGACCTTGAATTATTTATTTAAATTTTATTTGGGTTGAACAGGAAATCTGAGTGATTAAGTTTTCTTTCGTTTTTCAGTTGAAGTCATTTGTCAAATCTGGGGAAATTGCCATATGCGCTATTAACGGTAAGCTGGAAAATCTTACAATGTAAAGAAAAAAATCAAAACATTAAAAGAAATATACATACAGACATATGTATAACGAAACAAAAGTTCAGGAAGAGTCGACCATTAGATATTCTAGAAGAATCAGCAGAAACCAAATTATTCATATGTTAGTTTTTTGGTCCGGTTTTCGCTAACGGTGGCATACCAGATTTTGTTACCATTTTCTTTACTGTCTGTACCCTTTTATTAATTAAACTGATGACCGAACTTTTTTTGACGTGACGAACTGAGTCGGTTTAGCCACGTCGCCTGTCTGTTTATACGCGAACTAGTTTCTCAGTTTTAGAGATGTCTTTTCTCTCTAAGCAGCTGCTCATTTGATGTAATTGTTAATATCGGCCCACTTTTGTATATAGCTGTCTCACATTCCGCACTTCTCTTCGGCAGGATTTGCCATATCATCATGGAAAGATATACGGTTCTAACAACGAGTCAAAATTATTAGAATTTAGTACCGAAATTCGGAGTCAGTGGTCGTTATAATCGTCCTGTCAGTTCAACAATTGAGCGTTTTGTGAAAAAATTTGAATCCATAGACACAGTACAAAATGTTCCCGTGCCAGTGAGACAAAGAAGTGCCCATAGTGTCAATAGTGCTGCCGCCGGCGCATCAAATTAGGAAGACCCAAATCAGTCTCTCACACGTGGTTCTCAAGCGTTGGATATCTCTGTGACGTCGTTGTGACGAATTTTGCGAAAAGATCTTGGCCTACATTCTTAGAAGATCAAATTGACACAAGAACTGAAGCCGCTTGACCACCAAAATTGTTGTATATTTGTGAATTGGGCTGAGCAACAACTTGAAAATTATCCGGATTTTCATCGAAAAATCAATTTCGCGATGAGTTTCATTTCCGCAAAATATGCGTTATTGGTCAGGAAGCAAGCCACACATACTCCATGAGTCACCATTGCATCCCGAAAAAATTACGACGTCATTGGGCTACCGCTACCGCTCAATGATAACTGAATATTTTTGGTCCGAATTGGGTGATATGGATTTGAACAATATCTGGCTGCACCAGGACGATGCCACAATCAATTTCAAAAAGAAATCGTGTTCCGTAAATAGGAAATGGCATCGAATGTACTTTCACAGGAATAAAGAGTTTCATTGATAGCCTGAACCGCTCTTATTGAAAAAACCCATTAGGTAGGAGTGCTGTAATCAAGGGTCCATTTAGCGCAGTATGTGCCAATTCGATGCACTATCGCATGCTTTTGCTATTCCGCAAACCCCGTTATAGTAGCTGTAAGTCTGTAAATACTGTTCCAGAATCAATTTTATAAGTTCTTCATTCTATTATTGTCATACTTGTGCCATATTTACTTTGTTACCTTACAGTTTGTTATTGATTACCATTTGTTCCGAGCAATTTATTCAGATCAGAATCCTCCGCTTCTACCAAATCTCTTCTCCATTCACGTCTATAGAGTAACCGCTCCCAAAATGACTATTGAAATCTAACATTGGCAGGGATATAGTAAGATTTACTCAGGTTTAACTAGTTCAGGTTGGCGCTATGTTCATAAACTTTCCGGTTCCAATCATTCAAACAAACATTCATAATGATTTTTTTTTCATTGAGTTATAAAATTCATAAGAAATGAAAAATTTTCCCAAAAATAATCAAACTTTTACTGTTAATATCTTTTAAACGGTTGGGTTTACGAAAAAATCATTGGAGACCTTTTTGGTAGAGCATTCAATTTCCTACAAAATCAAAGGAACAAGATATTTTTTCAAGTAGTTGGAAGCGAGATATAAATTTTTCTATCTGATAATAAGAAAAAATAGAAAACTGTAAGAAGGAGGACCTTCCCGTTAATTGAGAATTCATGCTTGGAGAGGCTTTCTTAGAGGTCTCTAGGAACGTATTTTTCCGAGTACCAAATGAAAAAAAAAAATTTTTTTGAATCACTATAATATTCATGGCTGTGCACGAAAAAAATAGATCTGATTTGACATTACGTTCAGGAGAATATTTACATTAACGTCGTTGGGGTTTACCAAAAAAATATGTCTTCTACAAAACTTGGTGTTTTTCTTTAAATATATTTTACCACCTCGTCGTGGAGCTCAATTTTGTAGAATATGCTTTTGGGACTCAGTTGAAAGTGATAACGAATTTTCATAGTGAAACGCTTATTCTCAGATCAGTGGACTTTTTATGATATTTTAATTTTCAGAGTGATCGAGATCTATCTTTCTTCGCATAACTCACATCACTGTCAGAGAATAAGTAGCTCTGGTAAAAAGTCAATGGTGCACGTTTTATGAATGATTTGCCGATGCAGAGCGTTAACATGTCTACACACAGCTCATTTGCTGAGCCGTTACTGTCTTACAGTGCTGCTAATCAGCGATGCAAATAAATCGCCAGCGAGAAATTTGGTAAACAGTGAGTTTGGCTTTCGTAAGAAAATATTTTTTCTTTGCAGTATACATACATATGTATGTATTTTTGGTATTTATGTAATGAAAACCATAAATAGCACGCACTACTTGTACTTACAATCACAACACAGCAGACACAACAATAACATTAGAATGAAAAGAAAAATAACTGCGAAGCATGAGTAAGTACATGATAAGTTGTTGCCGACGAAAATTACAATAAAGCCGGTGGTTGAGGTGAAAACTAACACTATGTGTAGTTTTGTTGACTCACCGGCTGATTGGCCACCAATGAAGCTGGGCACACTTTGGTTGCTACTTTCAGTGGCTCATTTACGCATTCACTACACACGACGTTGCTTTCGCTGGTATTGATGATGATGAACCGATTTGAATACCGCGCGACTGGCAGTCATTAGTCAAGATTACAGCTTTGGCACAAGTTAGTGCTTATGTTTTTTTACTCATAATCACAACGCATATGATCTATGGTATACGGAGCCTTCTTCAAGTTGAAGTTTTTTTCAGAAAGCTAAGTTTAATTTTTCTATTTTCTAAAGAATGAAACAAGCCTTCGACATGTACCTGACACCTGTTCATTAAGCTCGAATTTGGTGAAATTTTGTAACAAGATTGAAGACAGACATAAACTAACGCGTGATCCAAGTACATGTACTTTTTCAATAGTCTGTGACAGATCTCGAGTGAGTTGTGCCAGGCTTTCATGTTATTTTGTTCAGTATGCTTGGCATTTCATCTTGGATCATGGAAAGACTTTCGCTAAACAACATTTACGAACCGTTCAACTTTATTACGAAAATTCACGCTCTGTAAATAATGTGTTTCCCGCGCTTCTCTTAACATATAGTTGACATAATCGGCCTACTGAGCAGATCCAGCATTAATTATTGGACAATATTCGACTGAACCGCTTTCGAGCCAAATTTTGTTCAGCGAAGGTGCCCATTTCTGTCTCAATGGGTATGTAAACCAGCTAAATTGCGGCATTCGGTTTGAAGAGCCACCTGAATAGATTTAAAAGCTGACATTTCATTCAGAAGAAACCACGATTTGGTGTGGTTTGTAGGTCGGTGGAATCATCGGTCCCTATTTCTTCAAAAATGATGCCGGTGAGAACGTAACCGTATATGGCGACCGATATTTAGCCATGATCACCGACTCTTTGATACTAGAAATTGAAGCTAGTGATCTCGGCGACATTTCGTTTCAACAAGACGATGCTACTTCCCACACATTGTGTCAATCAATGGATTTATTGAGAGAAAACTTCGGTGATCAGACAATTTCAACGGATGGATGAAATAAATTCCAAAGCTCCAGATCATTTCCAGCACAGTAAAGAAATGTAGGAAGGGTTTAAGCTTACTGGCAGGTCAACTTCAGTTATTTATTAATTGTGTTCCCTGTCACATGAACATTTTCGACAATGAAAAAGCAGAAGAGTTGGCTAAGTCAGGAGCCCCTCTAGACGAATACAAGGCAGGTATAAAACACGCTAGGAACGATTAAAAGGGAGCTCAATGCACAATTTGAACAAATAGCTCAAAATATATGGAAAACATAACGGAGACTAAGTAGTTTCTTTGAGGACACCAACTGTGGAACATGATATCAAGGTATGTACAAATATATACATATATAAATCTTACGGTAGTTATCAAACTAGGGCATCCAGCGCTAGTTGGGCCCAAGGGGCTGCACTATAACGTCAAAAATTCAAATCGTAACTGTTGTGTGATGGATTGAGCTTCTTTAATTTATCTCTTCTACTATTTAGATATATTTCATGGCATAAACAAATGTGTCGGCGTTAAGTTTCTGCCTGATATGAATGGGAACCTTAATACCAAACACTCTTGATTAATGTCAGAAACCCGCTTGGTAGATAGTTTACAAACTGGAGAGCTTCGTAACATATGGCTTCAAATCTATTGCCATCTTTTCAAACTCGCGCTGGATCGTGTTTACAAAAGGCAAAATGCTTGAAGGGATTAACTGAACTGTAACCAGACGTAGCTAGATAACAAAGCAACCTCAGTTTGTAGTCTTTATTTTTCTAAAAATTTCAGATATGAAAAACAAAACGGTAAACAAATAATAACAATCATAAAGCGGTGCGTGCTGGCATTAGCTGCCAGAGAAGTCATCAACCAGACAACGAGGCAACAAGCGAACCACTGAGCCATGGCTTCTATCAGCTGCTTTCGATGCTTACAATTCACATGCCTCAATATATGGCATGTGCCCTGCACTTTTTGTACGCAACGCAATTGTGTGCTGCAGCCACTCCGATTGCTATTGTTCAATGCGCACTTTGAGCCGCTGGCTGCCACCCGCGGCAGGACGTGGCACAGTTTAACGCTTTAACGAGTAATGTCAACAAATCGCCTCATTTAAGCTGAAAAGGTGCACAAAAAATATGTTAATAAGTGAACTTGTTACACATATAACCGTGCATACCTCACATACATACATACATAACCATGTTTGTGCACGCACATTAACGCTGTTGTGAATAAATATTTAATTTTTGAAAAATGGATGCGCACATAAACACATACACACACGTGTCCAACGTACGAAAATAAATTAACAACAACGAAATATCGTTTAGCACTTCTGTGGAGGCCTTTGAAGCTGGGTGGTTATGATGCGCCGCGAGCGTAAATTAACGGCAGCGATGTGAAATCATCAATATCCATAATTATGGAGCGTACATTGGCCGTACAGGTGTAACAATATCTAATATAAATAAAGATTTAATTTTACTAACAAATTTCTAGAGTTTGGTTAAATTTGGAACATTTTTGACTTAGAGTAGAGATGAGTGGATAATTATACTAAGTAGTCTTGATTTTATTAAGTGAATTTATTTTAAATTTTCCGACTCAGTTTCTATACGTAATATTTCTATTTGCATCATTTTTGAATTTTTGATCCCACCGGCCCAAAAACCTCACCAAACCGTTCTTTTTTGACAGCTCTTAAACCTCTTGCTCTTCGTCCCAAATGCATATGTTTCATACCATTGAGCCAGAAATGGGGCCCATCGTTGAACAAAATTTGGTTCAAAAGCGCCGGATTTTCTTGGCACTTTTCAAGAGCCCATAGAGTGAAGCGAGGTCGAGCGCTTTCAGTTCTTGTACAAGCTGTACGCTTTCAATTTAAGGTCTCAACGTAAAATGCGCTAACTCGTTCCATACGTTAGTCCGAGTTGCTGCGATTGTCGACTAATCGACTCTCCACGGTCTTCGAGTACACTCTCAGCTGCGGCTGCTATATTTTCTTTACTTCGTGCTAGACGTTGTCTATTCGGTGGAATATTATCCAATAATGAATGCTGGGTCTTAAAATGGGTGATGGTGTTGCGAATAGTACGTTCAATAGGCCGATCATGTTGACCATAAGTTGAGTGAAGCGCGCGAAATGCAATCTTTGCAGAACGTGAATTTCGTAATAAAGTTGTCCGATATAGGCGGTTCCGCCAAACGAGCAGCTACTTTGGGAGAAAGGGACATGACGAAATTTCAGATCGATATCATAGAAATTGAAGGTAGTGACCACCAGTATATAACCTTCGAAATAAATTACCAAAATCCAGTCAAATAAAATAGGTCGCATGGTACTAATATAAAAAAAGGAAACGTCTCTTAACTTAATATCGATACACTGATGAGCATAAAAAAACAAAAAAAACGTAAAAAAACCCCTGGGGGAAAAACAATAATTTTCCTATCGCAACGAAAAAACTAAGGCGCGTCATCGAAATCAGCAAACAAAAAATCGGAAAAAAAATTAGGGGCTTCACCCCCCCTACTATGCATCTTTATTTCCTACAAAATTACGGATGAAATCTCCTGATGACGCACCACTCTTACAATGGAAGCGCAGCAAACCAAAAAAAAAAAATAAAATACCTAGACCAGACGGATACTGACAGAGGTACTAAAGATAATAGCTGAAAGCTACCCAAATAAGCTATGTTTAATACCTGCCTCAAAACTGGCATATTTTCAAAAATTTTGAAAAGGCAAGAGTCGTGTTAATTAGTAACTAAGATAAATTCAGACAGCCCATCAGCATATCGACCTCCCTGCATAAGTCAAATATCGTCTGATGAGTCAACGTTGCGACTTTTCGAGATATATGAGATATACGACGACATTGACATAGTCAGCGAATTAAAAGACAGCGGCTAGAAGAAAAGACCCCACTCCAAAACCCGGAAAAAACTGCTTTGTATATAAAGCAATGCGATCGGGGATATCGGGATTGGGCTATAACTTATCCGTCATGCTTTAAAATAAGGAAAACTAGAGGAACGTGAAAAATTACATAGACGCAGGTAATATCATGACCCTTAAGACGAGAAAAGTGGAACACCACCCTAGATTAATGCAAAAGTGAACCCAATTTGGTCGGCGGTACCCTGTAGGAGAGGTTTTTACTGACCTCTTTGTGGCACACATTATTGCTGTGACAAAATGATGATGCGGAAGGCATTTTTCTCAATCTCCCGTTAAGAAAAGGAGCTAAATAATTAATTGCTTTGAATGACTCAAAGATGAGAACGCAGAACTGATTCTACAGTAATAAACATATGCTTCAAAAATTAGGGTTTAGCCTCATCTACGAAGAGTGACGAAGATTTATATACCACTTAAATAAAACACCAACTACCTATGTATACTTAATGGCAGATGTTTCTTTTTTTTTTTTTTTATTCAGGAAACAGGTTCTTATTAGGAGATAGGAGCGAATCTACTTTTTTAAGATGTTTTTATTTATTCATACATGACTGGAAGTGTGACCGTCACCCACTGAGCAGATTGAAATTAACTGCTAATTAGCGATTCAATGTTAAATGGCCAATGTTCACAAACTGAAGACACACACATCCCCAATACAATACTTCAGTTCAAGAGAGTGAACAGGCGAGGGTGTTTCGGGAAAAAAAAATAATCATTTTAGAAAATTTTTAAGCAAAGCAATGCCTTCGTAATTTCGCCGTACTGAAGTCTTTAATTTTATGGTGAATGAAGCCAAATCTAATATGGCTCTTTCAGCTCCAACCAAGACCAAGTATCCTCTGAGTAGCCAAAAAAAAAATCCTCTTGAAGGCGAGCTAAAGTGAGAATCACGCTCTCTAGGGGCCCTCCATTTAAAAAAACAATGTCACTTTAATTTATGTTTTCGCAATTGTGAGAACGCGACAAAAGCTTTGGTATGTAAGTGTTCATGATGCGTGTAGTAATTATTAAATGTATACCATTCCTTAATTTAGTGTAATAGTAAAGCTAATAGAATAAGTTTGTATAAAAAATTGAAGAACTCCAGTCTAAACATCTGTAGTGGAGAATTCCATTCTCGGACCGTCGTCGGCCTTTATATGTACATATATCTGCATGGTTTTCTGACAGGTCTTTTGGGATTAATTGATTGCTCAATTGGTCTTCAATAAATATAAACACTTTGAAAATTATTGCTACTTTCAACAGTTAAAAGCTGCCCACCATATTTGAGGCGATTTCATAGCCTGTGAGCATCCGAGTAAGAAATGCGTGGGGTTTTGTGAATGAATTGCCAACAGTATATAGTACTTATGCGTGGTGTGTACGAATGTATGGGAATTTATTCACTTATTTGTTAGGGGGTTGTGATGGCCTATCAATAGAACTTATCAATACCTATTTATTTGATCCTATTTTAGTTAACTATGTCAGCGAATTGTTGTTGGACTTTAAGGAACGAAAATCGATTGGCATGAGGTGAAGTGTGGGTAAGGTATAAAAGCACTTTGATGTTTTTCGTGCAGGAGAAAAGTTGAAATTTAAACCCTTTATTCATTTTTATTGGCCATGTCTTTGTTGTTGTTATGTGCTTATTTTCCTTTATTGCCTTGAAAATTGTTTTTATAGGATGATAAAAATGCCCGTAGGAAAGAAAAAAAAAAGTTGTTGTGGTAAATATGTGTGAGTACTTTTTTGGGTCGGTGGTGTGGTACCAAATTGTTGGATGGGAGAAATGAATGTGAGCGAATTTTACTCTGCTTCAAATAAATTTCGGTCGAATTTTAAATTATTATCTATTGCACCGTACTTATTAAGGTAAGACGGTATTTAATTTTTATTATAACCGAGCGGACGGAAGAAAGCGTTTCTAATATTGAGCCCGATTTGTAAATATATCATATTAAGTAAAAGTCTAACTAGACCTTCTTTACAGTAAGCGTAAGTTTTTTTTTAGTGGGACTCTCTTCTAAATGGATTTTCTCAGAACCATTACGTCAATTATAAGCAATTTTTAACCAACGCAGCAATTAGACTCGACCAAAGTTTTCATATTTAAACATAACTCATCCTTAGATGGAATAAGGAATTGGTCATATGCTATATAGCAATGTATTTTATACCGACAAGTCCATCATTGAGGAAGTCAGATCATTTTGAGGCTTCTGATAGCTTCATAATTTCCACATTTTTTTTTTTTATTATAAGGTATTGTGTCTGAAATCGTTCGAAAATGTGAAGTAAATTCGGCAAATATTTCTCGAGGTGTTCGATTATTGCAAAGAGCTTTGAAATTTCTGAAACTTTTTGTAAAACTTCAAACGCTTTTTTTCCCAAAAATATATTTTTGAATGAAGTTTATTGTAGCTCAAACCGCTTGGAAAATTTTAATAATATTTATTAAATTTTTGCGTGAAAAATCAGTGTCTCTACGAAATATTTCTTTTACACTCTCGCAAACAGAGCACCAAATTTTTGTTCACCTAACGGTTATTTGTAAAACCTAAAACTAATCGAGATGTATTCAGGGATATTTGGTAGAAACTTCTGTGGTTTGAATAATTTTTAATTTAATGGGCTTAATATACATAGCTCCCAAACGTTAAAGGTAAATTGGCTAAATTTGCTAAAAACAAACGTTTTCGGTATACCCCCGAATGGAAAAAGGGCTAATCGGATAAATTCTACGTCCACTCCCCATATAATGGCTATATTGAAAACTATTAAAAGCTCAATAACTCTTTAAATAAATCGTCGCAAACAATAAATTAACAGATATAAAGGGGCCGATATCAAAATAGGTCCTGACATCACCCACCTTATGCAAAATTCCAAGACCCCCTACTAATTAACATTACTTGCAATTTTTTGCTTTGTCGAAATCGAACGACAACACGCCTAGTTCCCATATAACACAATTCTAAACGACATAGAGGTATGCAAATTTAAATAAGAGACTGATTCCATAAAAGCCGTATATTTGAAAATTATTCTACAACTCTGCCATACCCTTTAAATGGGCCCTTGGGCAGCTATACAGCGATTCCAGCGCGTTTTCCATGCTTTCATTTCTGCAACGCTTCGACTGGGATGTCCGCGAGTATCCTCGTCACGGCCGCCTGGATGTCCGTAATCGACTCAAAATGGGTTCCTTTGACCACCGTTTTTGTTTTAGGAAACAAAAAAAATTCACAGGGTGACATGTCGGGCGAATAAGGCGGCTGTTGCAACACGGCGATCCCTTTAGAGGCCAAATACTGGGACACGCTGAGGGCGGTGTGGCACGCGCGTTGTCGTGATGAATGATCCAGTACGAGCGATGTCTTGGCGCACCCTATTGACTCGTTTTCGCAATCTTTCGAGTACTTGGCAATAGCAGACTTAATTCACAGTTTTCCCCGGTGGAACGAATTCTTTGCGGACGATTCAGTGGCTATCAAAAAAGGCAATAATCATCGTTTTCACCTTCGACTTGCTCAAGGGAGCTTTTTTCGGGGGGGGGGCGCGCGGAGACAACCATTGTGAGCTTTGGTTTCCGACTAAGAGAATATCACCAAACACTCTAAAAATTTTAGCGTACTTTCCGAAGCTGTTTCGCCCCTGGCGCAAAATTTAATCGGGACGCGTTGCTCTTGATCACTTGACGCAGCAGGCGAACCAAAGAAGCTAGAGCGATGTACATATATCAATGGAAGGGGAGGGATGCCGAAAAAAGAGAAAGGGAATTTCAAGGGTTCCCCCAAAAAAAAGTCTCATTACTTAATTGTCAAATTTTGTATGATTCTTTCGTTTTGGGTACAAATTAAACGGCAAACAAATATTCGGTAAAACTTAAAAAAAAAAATTTTGAAATTTCTAAATTTTTAATCCCCAAATCGACTATTTTTGAAATTGCAATCTGTTATAATATAATTTAATCCTCTAAATAGTTATTCCTTTCGAATTCTCTGCCTATTTTTCTGTTGCCTTTTTTTTAATTTGAGATTTAAGAAAAAATTTTCCAAAAAAGAATAGTAATAACCTTCCATCCCCCAAAAACAGGCCAAGGTTGTTTCTTTTTTGAAATTAAACTTTTTTTTTTTATCCAAATGGGGAATAATCACTAAATAAATAAAATTGGTGAATTATTTCCTCAGCTGTGATCCTTGCGAGTGTATAATATGTTAGTGCTTCCTTATTTGTATTAAAATAAATTGTTTGTAAACTATTAATTGTTGCCAAAAATTTGGAAACCTTCTCTGAGGCCGCCATTTTGTTAATATAAAAAGGCTTCGATCGGACACTAGACTATCTATTATATCTTTTGGCCGATTGGTTTGGTTGATTAGTTTTCGAAGATTAGTGATGTTCACCAGAAGGTGCTTCGGTTGAAACTGTATAAGTACAAACAGCCATTACATAAACATTTTTATGCCCTGAACAGGGAATATTAAGTTTGTCACGATGGTTGTAACAACCAAAAGAAAGCAGCTGAGACCCTATAAAATGTATATGGAAATGATCAGCATGGTGAGTTGAGTCGATTTAGCCATGTCCGTCTATCTGTCTGTCTCTATATGCTATACACAATCTAGTCCCGCAGTGTTGAGATATTGAAATTTTGCACACATTCTTGTCTCCCAAAGGAGGTGCTCATTTGTCAGAATCGCCGATATTGGACCCTACAAGTATCGCACATAGCTGTCAAACAAACTGCACGATCGGAATTAAATTTTTGTATAAAAATATTTTGTATTTGACGAGATATCTTTACCAAATTCGGTATAGATTATTTTCTAAGGCGACGCTCTTCAGACATTAAGAAATTTTCAGATCGAACCTCACCGCCGTCAGACGAACTGAACGACCGGACGATTAAAATCAAGTTCTTGTTTGGAAATTTCGTTATTTGTGAAAGGTGCATATGAAGATAAAGTTTTTTTTGTTGTTTTTAATTCTGGTCAAGTCAAGCGGAAACTTTAATGAATAATATTTACTGCCAAAAAATTTTATTTTTATACCCTGAACAGGGTATATTAACTTTGTCACGACGTTTGTAACACCCAGAAGGAAGCGTCGGAGACCCTATAAAGTATATATATAAATGATCAGGATGTTGAGCTGAGTCGATTTAGCCATGTCCGTCTGTCTGTCCGTCTGTCCGTCTGTCCGTCTGTCCGTCTGTCTGTATATATACGAACTAGTCCCTCAGTTTTTAAGATATCCTTTTGAAATTTTGCAAACGTCATTTTCTCTTCAAGAAGCTGCTCATTTGTCGGAACGGCCGATATCGGACCACTATAGCATATAGCTGCCATATAAACTGAACAATCGGAATCAAGTTCTCATATGGAAAACTTTCGCATTTGACAATGTATCATCACCAAATTTGGTATGGATTATTTTCTAGGGAAAAAATGTAATATCCGAGAAAATTGTTCAGATCGGTTAACTATAACATATAGCTGCCATACAAACTGAACGATCGGAATCAAGTCCTTGTATGGAAAACTTTCACATTTGACAAGATATATTCACGAAATTTGGTATATAATATTTTCTAAGGCAAGAATGTAGTCTCCGAAGAAATTGTTCAGATCGGTTGACTATAGCATATAGCTGCCATACAAACTGAACGATCGGAATCAAGTTCTTGTATGGAAAACTTTCGCATTTGACAATGTATCATCACCAAATTTGGTATGGATTATTTTCTAGGGAAAAAATGTAATATCCGAGAAAATTGTTCAGATCGGTTAACTATAACATATAGCTGCCATACAAACTGAACGATCGGAATCAATTCCTTGTATGGAAAACTTTCACATTTGACAAGATATATTCACGAAATTTGGTATATATTATTTTCTAAGGCAACAATGTAATATCCGAAGAAATTGTTCAGATCGGTTAACTATAGCATATAGCTGCCATACAAACTGAACGATCGGAATCAAGTCCTTGTATGGACAACTTTAACATTTGACAAGATATATCACGAAATTTGGTATATATTATTTTTTAAGGTAACAATGTAATCTCCCAAGAAATTGTTCAGAACGAGTTACTATAGCATATAGCTTCTATACAAACTGGACACATAGTTACTAACAGAAATGCACCTGTGAAGGGTATTTAGCTTCGGTGCAACCGAAGTTAACTTTTTTTTCTTGTTTTTATTGCAATTGTTCAATGTTTCTTTCTAATCTAACCTTTTTTTCATTTTTAGTTTCCTATTTTGAAAATGCTCTTGGCTCATCACAGAGATATAATATAATCAATTCCTTTGTCAGATTTGAAATTATCAAAATAAATGGCAAATATGCGCACGACCTTCTTGCGAGTATCGGGTTTGCTCATTGGAGTCCAAGAAGCGTGATCTAACCATTGGGGTGTCCTGAGTGTTACTTTAGATATCCAACTCGAACAAACAGAGTATTTGTAGGCAGTTATGACTAAATCAATTTGTTGTTTCATTTTAAACGTTGTTTTGTGTAATTTAACTACAAGTTGGTTGAATTATTATATGTGACAGTAATAAAAGCAATGTCGTGGACAATTACGAAGCACCCATATGGGCCCTTTTGATTTATGTGAAGCAATTTGCATGAAATAAAGTAACCTAAAGCTTGCTTTTAACATTACATACAATAAGATTGACATTCAGCTGGATAACGACAACTCATGAACAGAAATTATATTTTTCACTAAACGCCATCCTCAAAATGGAGCGATGATATATGGAAGCCGACATGATAATCTCAGTATAAACATAAAAACACAAATGCACATACTATACATACAGGTATATGAGTGTGGCCAATAAGTTAATACCAGCGCAAATTAATTTTTTTAAGTTGTGGAGAGATTTTATTTGTGTCCTGCCAAATATAAGAGCAGCAAGAAAAAGTGTTTGCCAAATGGTATTTGGCTTCGCCATTTACCTTCGCTTCGCGGTGGCATTAATTTTTCGCGTTTTCGCTGTATTTCGCGGTTGATTCAGGGAAGAAATGAAAACAAATTATGAGCGCATAATTTCGCGTACACCATTCACCTCACCGGGTCATGTGGCAGCATGGCCATTATGAATGTGAGTCTGTCATGCAAGTATTAGCCATGTTTTGTTAGCCATTCAACAGTGCTAAAGAAAAAAGCAACGGCTCTCGTGGCCTTAATGGCAGCAACGGAAGCGGGAAACCTTAGCCCAATGCTTCCTCTACATGTCAGCTCGCTGTTTCCGCAATGTCAGCGGCGGAGCAAAAAAAAAAGATGGGATGACAGCTTTCGAAAAAAATTGTATAATTTGTGGCATGCCTGCGAAAGCGGCTCTTATGGCCAATTGCCGACTGCCGATCAGGCACTCCTGCCACTTGTATGCAGGAAATGCCAAACATTTTACATGCAATTTGGTCAACAGTGTGGTAAACATTTTTATTGCCATCAAGAACTCCGGAATTTTGAGTGGAGAAAAGCCATAAGATAGAGGGGTAATGATATGTGGTATTGTCGGTTCAATACTGCACAAATCGAGCATTTAACTTTTAGCTAAGTAAATAAGGAATAATTTCTATGAAGGATTTAAGAGTAACCAGAAAAAGTAATTATTGACACTGGCAAAAGACCACCTTAAAAGAAAAATCATTTAAAATAAAATGATAAATTCTCCGTTTCTTCCGTTGCGTTAAAAGCTAGTTATATTACTGGTACTCGAAAGTTCACAAATAGGCCTCATGCAAGGCCGACCTTAACTTCGCGATAACTCGTCGAACCTTCTTATTCAACCGGTTAGATTAAATAAGGTTGTAGGATTCAATCTCAGTCTGTCTATAACCGGGAAAAAAAGTACAACGTGGCAAGATGATTTCACATTGCCCTACTCCATTCAGCTTTGGCGTCCGACTAAATTCTTAGCCGAAGATGAGAATTGTCAAGTCAACTACAATTGCGGCGCGACTGACTTTCCTAAGAAGAAGTGGTTCGGAGAACATGTTACGGTTATCCATGTGTTAGAAGAATCTCGCAGTCGCACAAGTTATGGTTCTTTGCCAGCGCTTGTCGAGCTCACTGGGGCACTGGACTGCCCTAGAATACAAGAGTACATCGGAAAAGCAAACCATTCGGATGAAATTTGGGTAAAGTTCCGGCGACTCCGCTGTAATGCGGTCCCCATACAAGTGTAATATAAAAGAAGCTTGATGATTCCGTCTATCTTGGAACCAGCATTAACACCAAAAACAACGCCAGCCTTGAAATCCAACGCGGAAGATTTCTTGCCAACTTTGCAATTAAGAAATTAAGTCCTCTCTCTTCAAAGAAAAACAGAACTCAATAAGTCACTAATTATTCCCGGGGGAAGCAGAGAAAGAGGAAGACCTCCACTCGGTTGTAAAGCCCAGATGGAGAATTACTTGGCTTCGCTTGGAACCTCCAATTGGCGCCACATTGCAAAAAGAAGGAACGACTGATGTGCTGCTGTTAACTCGGCTATAACCGCGTAGTGGTTTCTACGCTAGTACGAGTAAAGAAAAAGAATACGATAACGATCCTTGACTACACAGCGCACAGTCAGTGAAGCTCAAATCCATTAATGTTGGGCTATCAGAGTGAATGCATACCGCTTTGAAGGAAGCTATATTTCCTAGTACATCTTTTTCTACCTCCGCTTGAAAGCTACTGTAAAGTGATGGCCTGAGACTGGAGTTGATGCAGAGCTTCCGGCAGAAGACTCCATTTTCTTCTCCAGCCGGTTTAAGGCCAATACCAAAGAGTTTTTGTGATATTCCTGCCACGAAGAAGACAGAGATTGTTCTATCAGCCGGAAAGTTGATAGTCACCGATTTCTGGGGTTTCCAAGGCGTTATCCACATCGACTCTTAATTTATTATTGAGTCGATTCGATACGAATTGCAAGAAATTGGACTCATTGATGAAGAAAAAAATGTTCTTCCAGCATAACAATGTACCGGCTCTTACTCCAATGCCACGGTTATACTGATTGAATTGGACTATGAGTTGCCCATCCACATATTTTACCCATATTTTTGGGGTAAAGAAGTTATAGCGTAGCTGGGTCCACTGTATGAATGAGACGTTGTTGTGAAATAAGTAATCTCTATTTTTTCAAAAGTTTTGTTTTCACTTGTGAGTCAATTCCTTATCGGATCCCAATAATATTTGAAGAGAATGTAACCTTTTACAACACTATTACTTATACATTGTGACAAAAAGCCCCCGGAATTAAATTAAATTCCCGAGTAAATTATATTTCAAAACGTGTATTTTGCTAAGTTGGTAGGATTATGCTAAATATGAACGCGATCTGTCAACTAGTTTGCTGCAGCGGCTTAAGTCGGTACATGTGAGATTTTGCGATTTTTGCAATGGATAAAAACATCGTCTCAGATTTTTTATTTACAACCAAATTTCGTATGTAGAATCATTGCGAATGTTAGAAAGGTCTTACGGTGATTCAGTTTTATCAAAAACACAAACCTACGAGTGGTACAAAGCTTTCAAAGACGGTCGAGAGATCGTTAAAGGCATGCCTCGTTTTGGACAACCTTCGACCTGTTTAACTGATGAAATTTAAATTTAAATTGAATTTAAAAAGTAACAGAACTCGACATCCTTCGCGAGTCCGTTCGAATGACATTGCTCGCACTCGTCCCGATAAAGCTGAATCTTTTTCAAAAAGAGTACGATTGTGACCGAATTTTAAGACAAAATGCAATGATATTTTAAACAAAATTCGCTAAAGGAGTACTTATGAAAAAATTGTTAATCATGAAAAGTACTATTGTTCCATTCAGAATAATTGCGGAGTATTTCTTAGAGCTTAGGCAGGTCTAAGTCAACTTCCATAAAGTCTTAGCTGTTATCACCAACCGGTTTGCGTATGACCTCTTCTCGTATACCTTTAATTACACTGGTAAACAAGAATCCAATTGTTTTTTTATGACATGAACTGAACAAGGTGTTCATTAAGTGAATACAAATGCAGAAAATATCTACAGATTTCTTCTATTACCTATAATTTTTTTTCTATGTTATAGATTTTATTAACCAAAGAGTATCTAAATTTTTATCTTCGATGTTTTTCGGCGATATTTTGTTTTTGGAGTATCTCTGTCCAGCAGTAATGGGCAAGCAAACTGGCACTCCACTTGCCTTGGTATTCTTTCTCCATAGCAGAAATGTCTTGGTGGAGCCGTTTCCCACGTTCGTCACTAACGGCCTCTAAATTTTCGAGGAAAAAATCCAGATGGGAGTACAGAAGGTGAATTTTAAGGAACATATTGTAACCAATTTTTTTATAGGCAATAAGTAGTTCAGTCACAAGATCTTTGTAATAGTCAGCTTTCACATTTCTAAGAAAATTTTTAACAACGCTTTTAAAGGCAATTCAGGCTTGCATTTCAGTTTCAGTTTCATTAGGCATATGCTCAAATGTTTTATCTTTCAAATTTCTTTTATTTGCGCACCCAGGATTTATGCCCTCCTTCATTTTTGCTTCACCGTCTCTTGGAAATTTTTGTTTCAGATACAAGAAACCTCTTCCATTTCTGACCAAATTGCCTTAACAAAATTCTTCATTAAACCCAATTTAATATGCAGAGGTGGTAGTAATACCTTTTTGGGATCAACTAGAGGTTCATTATTAACGTTTTTTTTGTCCCGGAGTGAGTGCCTGACGTACTGGCCACTGCTTCTGTACATAATGACCGTCTCTCGTACGGCTGTCCCATTCGCAAAGGTAGCAACAATATTTTGTATATCCTAGTTGCATTTCAAGAAGAAGGGGCTATAACATATTGCCCAACCATACTTATGATAACGGAAGTGCTCTAAAAGAACTCTCATATTCTCATATGATTTCTTCATATGGACCGCATGGATTAAGGGCACAGATGGATGTCTGTTACTGTTATGAACCAATACCACCTTTAAACTAATTTTAGTGGAATCAATGAATAGACGCCAATCACGTGATGTTTCTGTCCTAGTGCGTTGAAAAAAGGGTAACTTCTGAACAGTATACTAGATCCCATTCTAGAAGAAAGCAATTTGTGAGGTCTTTCTGCCTTTTTCTGTAAAAAGTAATATTCACATCACTTTGGAGAATGTTCCAAGCTTTCAGTCTGGATGCTAAAAGTTCGAACTGGGATTTTGAAAGGCTTAAATCTCGAACTAAGTCAAGAGATTCACCCTGTGAAATTAGATGCGACACTGTTAGACATCCTGGTAAATCACATAAAGGAGTGGCTATCATTTCCTTTGCGGTTTCTATAACATCACTTGAAGAGTTAGTCGATCCCAGTTCTTCATCAAGACTCCAAGATTCCGTTTTGCTATCCACACATAGAACACGTAACCGATTCGGACACCGTTAGTCCACTGATAAATTTAGTAAAATAAAATGATCGTAAAATACGCTGTTTACTTCAAAAAAGTAGGCAAAACCGGTCTAAACCGGACAAAATCCTGAACGTATGAAAATATGAGATGATGCAATGTAATGAAATTTTATGTATTGTAAAATCTAAAGCCGCTGGTTATGGAATGTCTGTGGGTGATAGAAAAATTATTTTTTCAGATTTGACTTCAGGGTATCAAACTGCATTAGAAACCCATAAGAATTTTCATGTCACAAATTATGTGTCTTCCAGTGTTATTTGTATTTGAAATCTATTGTTGCAGTAAAATAGGGAGCAACTTTTCTAATCTTTCACAGAGTAATAAATACTCAAAGAGGTAAGGGTTGGGTGCAACTCACTTAATCATTCCGACGCTGGATGTTACCTTCTGTGAACATCCATTTTCCCGTTCATTTGCAAGTAAACAAAAATTCAAAAATATTTATGCAAACACCTACATACTCTTATGTACGGTTCATTGTTGGCCGCCACCTGAGCTGAGCGGTTGACAGACAATTCAGCGCGACAATAAAGTTCGTTACCACACTAACCGCTTCCAATTGATAAACGATGCGTTGATAATGCGAAGCGTTTATGTTGCTGTCACCATTTTTTACACAACAATGCGACAGCGATGTGCTTGTTTTGTGTTCGCTTTCGGGCGACAAACCACTTGATTTCCGGTAGTGCAACATATTTCAATAGGAAATCATTGTAAGGGTTTAGCTGGAGCTGAAGCGCGTGTGTGAGAGTCCTTTCGCGTTGGATTTTTTGATATGCAGATTTTTGTCACTTCAGTAAGGCACCACATTGCACATGTTGGCGCTACGCTTGAGTGATTATCCTGTTGTATTATTGCGTGGGTTTATCTGCGGCAGAGCATCAGTCACAATATTAAAAGGATTTGCAGAGACGTTTCGAATTATTGTGAATTATTACGCCTTTTGCTCGCAAATACTCCAAGTACTATACACAACTACATACACATACATACGTTGGCATGTTGATGGGAGCGTGTGAACACACAAAAATGGAAGGGTTTGTCGGAGTGACGCATTGAAAGGCGACAGGCCGTGAAATGATGTGTCAATCGCAAGAAATGCAGTCCTCACTGCTGCTGCTGTTGTACGCTCGATGATTTCAATTTGGGACAATTGTACTTTGTGGCAGTGTTATTTGTTGTTGTTGTTGTGTAGTGTTGCCAACGATTATGCAAATATTGCGGTCGAATGTTAAGCATCAAATGCCATTATTTGTAGTGGGGTGCACATATACACTTCTATGTGTGTTTGTATGTAGATAACGGTATATATTATTATATATTATAGACTCAAATTTGTAATTTAAAGCGTTTTTGACTTGAAATACTCCTAGAAAATATGAAAAGCTGTTGCGTTTCAACCACTCAGTTTTCCAACTATTTTTTTGGCCCCTCCTTCTCGTGTAGGTGTACATTTTTCATCGACACCTCGTGTTTCTCTTTAATGGTTAATTAAAAGTTTCACACTAAATTCCTTTGAAGTTGCAATCATCTGCTTTGAGAACTTTGTCTTCTCAATATCACGTGGCCTCGCCACCACGTCCACGCTTAACGTCAAGTTTTTAATTAAATTCACATTGTTTGAAAATTATCGTAGCATAATTTACGGCGTCAACTGAGAAAAGACACTGTGCTCGGCCTTGTATATGGCGTTGGTGGTTATAAATCGTTAATTTAATGCAAAGGTGTAGCGTAATTTCTGCTTAAAAAGCAATTTTAAAGTTTGCAATTTCAATAACTCCCTCGAAAGAAATACCGTTAAACAACTGAAAACCAGCAAACGGCGTTTTGTCTTAGAAATGCCTAAAATTCTGGACCGGTGTATCAAAATAAAACATCTAAATGGCAGGTGACATTACTCTTATAAACACTACACTGAGTAAACAGTCGCTAATAGTGACGTCAGGAACAAAATTATTTGCAACTAACGGGTGGTTTTCAATGAGGCAATACTTTTTTCGGCTATGCTGACTAGGTCGTGTTGTCCGGATGGACGAAAATACTCCAGCTCTGAAAGTATTTGACGCAGTACCCGCCGGGGGAAGCAGAGGAAGACCTCCACTCTGTTGGAAGGACCAGGGGGAGAAGGACCTGGCTTCGCTTGGAGTATCCAGTTGACGCCAAGTAGCGAAAAGAAGAAACGACTGGCGCGCTGTTGGTGACTCGGCTATAATCGCGTAATCGGTGTCTGCGCCAGTTAAGAAGAATACTTTTTTCGGAGTTAGTTTTTTTGACAGCTGTTACTACTTTTACATTTACATGAACTGACTTACTTCGTAACAAAGTTTGGTCTATTGGCAGAGGGAATCATTGGTCCATATTTATTCAGAAATGAAGCCGGCCATTATGTTACAGCCGATAGGTAACGCTACAGAGCCATGATTTATTTAGAGACTGAATTGGGAGTGTTGATGCGGACCACCTTTGGATTTAACTAGACGGTGACACATGCCATAAAACAATCAATGTTTGAAGAAATTTTAGGAGAGTGTTTTATATTGCGTCGTGCGCCTGTGACGTGGTCTCCAAGATCGTGCGATTTAACACCGCTGTACTATTTTTTTTTAATTATTTGAAGTCGCTTTTATACGCACGACACGATTGACAAGGTACAGTGACTCACACGTCTAACCGGATGCATGCATATTGCTAATGATGAAACCCTCCAATCATATAGTAAACATCTTAAAAATAATACATATGATACATCAAATTAAAGGAAAAACCTCCTTTTTTTTTTGGGAAAATTAAAAATAGTAATAATTTTATTCACTGCGTAAAATTTAGAGAAATAACTCGCAACATACAAAATTCGTTCCATATAACTAACCGGAAAATTATAAGAAGTAACCTTCTACAAGTCACGGTACTTCTGATCGTTGTGGAATTCCACTAGAACAAACACTGAGCATTATTTTCTGCATATTAGTAGTTATCGGTAAGTTTGTAAGTATGCCACACGACAATATGACGCCCCGCGTACTCATACTTGTACCGAAATTTGCAAGCTAATTATTCAGTTACGGGAAGAAGGAAAAACCATTAAATATATTTCGGAGATTATGAAAAAAAAAACCCCTTTCCTTGGCGGAAAATGTAAGAAAAAATATTGGAAAATGAAAAAGGGAAGAAGGTTTTAATCGAAACACTTCGTTGCATACTTAGAAGCTTCGATTTACATGGTAGAGCAGTTGTAAAAAAACCGTACATATTCGAAAAAATAGAAAGAAAAGGCCAGAGTTTGCGAAATTGCTTTTAAAAAGGCCTGATAAGTTTTGGCAAAGGGGGAAAAGGAATAATTTTATTTTAGTAATCATAAAACAGTATTATTACTGCTTTTTCAAGGTTCTTTTCACACGCGATATCAAGTTTAACTTGCAGGGATCAGATGGCTGAAGTTTTGTATGGCGGCGTCCCAACGAAGCTTACTTTCCAAAATATACCAAGGCAACACTTAAGCACGGTGGTGGGTCAGTAATGGTTTGAGGATATATATCGGCTAAAGGAACGGGCAACATGCATTTTGTGCAAGGTATTATGGATCGTTTCCAATATTTAGACATTATAAAGGAAAATTTAAAGTAGTCATGTGTCAGATTGGGAATTGAAGACAATTTATATTTTATCAAGACAACGATCCGAAGCAAAAATCGGAGATTGCTCATACTTGGCTAATATACAATTGCCGTCATGTACTTGGTACACCTGCCCAATCCCCAGATCTGAACGTTATTGAGCACGTACGGCAAGAAATCAGTCGAAAAGTGTACCAAAGGCAGAATTCCAATGTTGCTGGGCTCAAAACTGCTATTTTGGAGGTTTGGAAGGCAATACCACCAGAATTTTGTCAAAAACTTGTCCCCTCTATACCAAGGCGACTAGAGCAGTTTTATCTGCAAAAGGATATGCTACGAAATATAAATAATCATTAGCTTTTTAAAAAATCCGGTTAGTTGTGTGAAACGAATTTTTTATGTTGCGAGTTATTTCTCTAAATTTTACACTGTGAATAAATTTTTTACTATTTTTAAGTTTCCAAAAATAAAATAGAAGATTTTTCCTTTAATTTGATGTGTCATATGTATCATTCTTAAGATTTTTACTTTATGATTGGGTGGTTCCATCTTTGGCAATGCATGCATCCGGTTAGACGTGTGAGTCACTGTAGATATAAGAGAATATACGGCGCGTTGTTGCTGATATACGGCTCCAATTGCTGCAAAAAATATCTAAAAGTGGGCCTCATGACTGGAATTTTTTAATCAGCTGCAGCGGTCACTTGCCCGAAATGATCTTTAAAATATAATGACAAACACTTACTATATCTTTATAATGACATGTCTGCGAAAATTGATGGTTCAGGATCATTAAATTTAACTCAGGTAGGGCAAAAAAAGGAGCAAAGCCACTATCCAAAAGGTGTTGAAAAATTACAGGAAAAAAGTTAGGCTGTTCAAAGGTAATCAATACTCGCGACGTGACTAACATAATTAAAGAAGTAAAGAAAGACACGATATCGACTTCAACCAGATATGTTTAGTAGATCAAATATATGGGTCAAGTTCTAAGATATAATGCATGAAAGTAAATAGTTGTAATCTTCGTTTTATAAATATGCTCTTCGTTGAATTTTTAATGGAATGGCATGCTTAGAGCAATAATCACACTATTGTGTGACTCATGCTTTACGTAGTCTAAATCCGCACTAGGATTCAATGTTATGTTTCAAAACGTTAAGTATACATGTTAGGTTAGCTTCCTCAAGTTGGGGATCGCACTTGGACGGTTATTTAGACATAAATATAGGACTTCTGTGCCCGATCTTCTAAATCGTCAAAGAGTTTTGATGCCAATACAAATTCGCTTAGGAGTTTTTTTATATTACCACTAGCTCAGTAAAGTCCTCTCCCGACGAACAAAGACCAAACTCTACAAGTCTCTCATCATTCCCGTCCTGCTATATGGTGCGGTGGCATGGAGCATGATATCATCTGAGGAGTCGGCCTGAGGAGTGTTCGAGATAAAAATTATGCGGAAGATTTATGGTCTTTTGTGCGTTGACAAAGGCGAGTACCGCCGTCGATGGAGCGATGAGTAGTGCGAGATATACGGTGTCATTGACTTAGTTCAGCGAATCAAGAGACAGCGGCTGCGCTGGCTGGGTCATGCTGTCCGTATGGAAAAGAACACTCCAGATTTGAAGGTTTTCGATTCAGTACACTCCGTTGGAGCGATCAGGTGGAGAAGGACCTGGCTACAGTTGGTATTTCGAAATGGCGCTAAATAGCGAAAAGAAGAAATTATGATGTGCTGTTTGTAACTCGGTTATGAACGTGTAAATGGTATCTAAAGTAGAAGAAGAAGCTCAGTGGAATATCCGAAAGAAAGATCTTGCGGTAGCACAAAAACAGATTTAAGCACAGGGCCGTCCCAAACCCAGCGCACAACCCTAAGTAGAGGATATTTCGCCTTCTCACCTTAGCTCGCCTTCAAACGGATGTTCTTAGGCTACCAAGAGGATACTTGGTCAAAGACCGGAAGTCGTGAGCTGCTTGAGTCACATGTAAAAGAATCGTTTCTGGCCACTCCCAAGTGAATGGCGATCAGAGAACTTTCCTCACTTGCGTGAACTTCTATACAAGACTCCATTCTCCATCATCCGTAAGCGGTGTCTACGCCAGTAAAGAAGAAGAAGAAGAACGCGCAAGGAGAACGGGGCACTGACGCGTTCCTATTCTACTAATAGCGGGTTAGTATCTTTCCTT
Organism: Bactrocera correcta; assembly: GCA_027475135.1. Taxonomy (NCBI): domain Eukaryota; kingdom Metazoa; phylum Arthropoda; class Insecta; order Diptera; family Tephritidae; genus Bactrocera; species Bactrocera correcta. The sequence continues at coordinate 19,640 of JAPZAG010000371.1, read as the reverse complement.
GCTAGTTCGTCAGCTTTGCAGTTACCGGTGATTTCGCAGTGGCCACGCATCCAGACTAGTCTTATCATAAAGTTACTTTCTCCGTCTAGACTGAACGTTCCAATCTGAGATCAGAGGTGCTATTGCGCTCGAGGCTGGGATGTGGTTAAGGACTTCTTACCTGCACGCAGTCACTAAATTAGTAGTCATTATTATCAATAAACAGTTTTCGCGTACAAAAAATTCGATGAGAGACTCACTTCTATGAATTGATATTCCAGCTGGCCCAGATTGAGTGTCGCAAATTGGCGTCCAAATCAATGATTATCTATACACGTACTTATACATTTTATTTGCGCATAATTGCGCCAATGTACGACATGCGCAGAGGAATTCCCGCAGTTCGCAAATTAACTATAAATCCAAAGTGATCCGTCAAAGTGTCCATCGGAACAGCAGCTCATACGTAGCTTTTGGGCTGTACTTGTTCTGAGTTTTTATTGTTGGCGTTACTAATGTCACAACGATTTCAGTTTATCTCAACCAGCCGCGAGATGGGCGGAGAGTTTTTCACAGCTCAACGCTTGCTTTAGTTATTACATTTTGCAATTACAGCTGTAACATATGTACATACATCAGTTTTGTAGAATTTGTCATGTTTCACTGGTATTTACCTCCATTCCACAGCGCTCGTTCATTTGTGTCGGGTGCATTGCTGGCATAAGCCGCGCGCTACATGATTCCGATGTGGACCTGGTGGAATTGTATCTATCGCAATTACAACGCACGAGTACATGTGTACGAAAAACATGTGTGATAGTGAAAAGGTATGCGATATGTTGCTAATATTGTTATTGCTATCGGATTTGTGCTGACCGACCAATTGTTAATTGCATTTTTTGTCTCGGTCATGTCCGATGGCAACGAAGCGCATTCGGACGCATAGGATCGCATTTCATGTCATTACAACTGCACTGATTCATAATTAATTGAAAGCAGCGCAGACGCATGCTTGACGTGAGTGGCTTGATGGGGGGTGCTTCAGGGCGGGCGGTAACGGGAGGCTGGCGCTATAGTGTAATCAATGAACTGGTCCGGCTACTATTCAGGTGTGCATACTATACATACATATGTCGCTGGAGCCCACTGTTAATAAATATGATTGCGAAAATATTGTTTACATTTGAAGAATTTCGATTGTTCATTCTACACAGCTCAGCGCAGCTGCAGCTGCGGCCGCACCCTTCGTTGCTGCGGCTTATTACAATTCACATTAATATTATTCCATGAGCTAAGTGATGATTTAATGAGGCAGCGGCGCAAAAAGCTGTGGCACGTTATGAATGAAAATGTGTGATCCATTCAATCATGTGGCCAACGAACAAATGGCTTCGAGGCGTGTCGTGGAAGCTCTATGTTTAGTATAGTCAAGATGCAGTGACTGAACCTTATTAATTTCATATAGTGATATTAATACGAAACTTTACAAATATTAAGAACTGAAATGTTTGCCTTTTAAATGTTATAAAACCATTCACACCGAAATCGCAAAACTGAGAATATTTAGAATAGTAAAGATTACCTACATTACATTGGGCGTTGCTGAGAAGAGTTTGCGCTATTCATATATAGATAACTATTTTTGTCTTTCGCAATTTTCGAAGCATCTATCGATTTAAGCAGAATTTCATGGGCTTATATTATAAAGCATATCTTGAAATTATCTGCATAGATAAAGTTAGGTAAGGTTAGGACGAGGAGTTAATCCTAATCGATTGATCTCACTTGGATAGCTGCGGTTGGTTCTTTGCGTTATCCAAAAACTTCTAAAAATGGATCACCAGATCCTCATTGATCGACAGAGCGTTTTGAACTTATCATAAGCTTGTTAGCGTGGTTAATATCAATATCATCCATTTCGCTAGCTTCGCCGACAGTGTGTTTACCGAGATATTTTAGTATCAGCCTGACAAAAGCCGGACAATGGAGGATGAAGTGATATGAATGATTGCCTTGTTTTCTCCACACAAGACAAAGAGTGTCCGACAAAATGTTTAGCCACATCGCGTGTGAACTTATTCAGCAGTGTCCAGTCAGAATACCTATAATTGCAGTGGAATTTACTTTGCTAAGAGCAACTAGCTCAGAGGGTTTCCTACGCTTCAATCTGGAACAGAAGAATCTTGCAGTCACATTCGCTTCGCTTCGAATCGGATGCAAATCAGGTAAGAGCACCTCTTTAGCAAGCGCTTCGGCATACAAAAGAGGCTTGATGGTGTTGCTAATGCGATAATGCACTCCTTGCCTAGTTATCGAGGTCAAAGCTAGTAAAGCCGCTGTGCTATCCGAGTTAGTGGAGACCTACCTGAAGGCAGTTGCACTTCGGAGCAACACATCTACAGATAACTTGTTGTTGAAAGCGCCCACAGTGGGCCCGTAGCCTGAAATTAGAGTTGATTGAGAGCCATTGACAGAAGATTCCACCTCCAATCCATCTGTGAAAAAGGTCACTGCACCAGTGATCTAGATTGCCCCTGCTCTAAGCCTCTCATATAACTAGCTCCCTTATGTTTTATAACAGCCTTTGCCGCAAAGCACCCGTCAGCTGTCCCTAAGTACCACTGTTGCTGTTGTCCTTAGTCCACCAGTGATGCCGATAAGGGCCGCTCTTTGAGCACGTTTCCGCTGCTTGTCTAGTGTGATTTTCCATTAGACAACGTTCCCAGAAAACATTCTTTGCCTAACTACAGTTTGAAGAGTCGGGACACCATTTTTGATGAGAGGCCCCATCTTTTCATCTCAAGTACTCCTTTATAATAGTTTAATGGGCGCGATACCTTCTTCAATCTCCACTCAATGTTTGGCTTCCTTGAGAGCTTTTTACGAAGAATAAGTGCTAAGTACTTCACCCGTCACCGGGGTGCACCGATTTACTTGCTAATGGAGCTTTCTATTAATTGGATTGGAATAGTAATCTGAAATCCAATGCTCTCCATCGTAGAATGTATTGCTTAACTGCTTTGCAACACCTTCTAAAGACTGCTAGTATATTTTTGTCCCAGTTTAAAAGATGTAACGCTTTCATGAAGAGATTACCTCGAATAAGTCTTGACATTGATCTGGTCGATACTCCATTTCCCTTGGCATAATTTTCTGGTTTCTAAGAGACTACGACTGCGTTCGCGAATACTTATTATAGCTGGCATGGTTTGAACTATTTCTATTCCTTTCACCCAGTCTTCACTTGGCATGAGTACTTTAAAATTTGATAGTTCGTGCATGTTTTGATTTCTTTAAATTTTTTCCAAGTCATTCTAGGATTTTGAAGAGAGAAGGACCGTTTTTCTTTCCTTGATTGTACTTGTTTTAGAATGCTCTTCAGGATTTTGAAGGAAACAATGGTCATAAAAGTTTCTTAGTGATTTTCATTTAAATATATTTTCAGAAAAACTACGGACTTTTATGTTACATGTACGTATATGACTTATAATAGCAGTAATGAACACTTAATATGTTATTCAAATAGTTATTATTTTGTTTGGCTAAATAAGAGTATTTTAATTTTATAAGTAATACATTCGCATAATAATAATAATAATAATAATAATAATAATAATAATAATAATAATAATAATAATAATAATAATAATAATAATAATAATAATAATAATAATAATAATAATAATAATAATAATAATAATAATACGTTCACATAAAATGATTGAAATCAATAAAACAACTTCTTAATTAAATTGTTCCCGGTTCTTTTTCATACGAGTCAAACTAAGTCCTCAAATAATGGTACTACATCAAATTGTTATTATTTAATTATTAGCTGCTAGACCAAAAATTTCCCGACTAGTTTCACTAGACTGTGTCTCTGAGTAGAATAGATATTTAAAGTTCAGCGAAATCACATACCTTTTAAAGGGTTTGTATGTACATACGCGAATATGTGTTTATTTGTGTTCCGAAAAGCTCACTTGCATATGCTCCGCCTTTTTTGCATTTAAACTGCCCAAAGGATATGAGGGAAATTAAAGTTTACTAATTTCATTTAAAAGTGAACAAAAAAAAGGAAAAGCAATTACTAACTTCGGATGCGGCAAACTTTAGATACTCTCTTATTTGTTAGTAAGGATGTGAGTGATGCATGTGAAATATAGTATTTAATGCAGAAATTTGTGTATGCATTAAATATTCTTTATTAGGGAAATTGTACTAAATTTGTATATATAATGGATCGGAGGCAGTTGGGAACACAATTTCCCTAAGCTACTCTATACCATTCAGTTTTTACAAGGATTGTTTGAAACAATGTACCATAGAGGTACAGCTTAAGTCTTGGAACACAAGCAACACATTATTTTTGCGAAGGTCCAGCCTTCAGGCGACTGGTACTTGATATCTTCGGTTCTCAATGGTTTAACTTAAGATGCATTGGGCATCTGGAAAAAATGGTTAAGGTTTAATTCGATAACCACCCGGTAGCAGAATGGTTTATGGGGTTAGGAGTAGTTAGAATTTTCAAAAAATTATTTTTTTTTTTACATTTTCGTTAAGTGTAATATCTTATAAATATTCTTTGAAAATTTCACGTTGATCCGACTATTAGTTTTTGAGCTATTCGAGAAATAACAAAGACTGAAACTTTAAACGCGTTTTTATATTTGAAAAAAAAAAAAAAACTTTCGATCAGTTCTGAGTTTATCTATTTATAAAACTAATTTTTTTTGTACGATTGATTTTAGATGAATCTCCAAGGACTTATAGTTGTTACCGCAAGTACCTTTTTTGGAACTGGGTCAACACAAACAACTATAACTTTGGAAATAAATTTTTTTTTTTTGAAATTTTCATGACTTCAAGTCAACATATTTTATAATAGTGCCATATTACTACTTTTGTAAAATAACACGAAAAAAGTACTGAAAATTCTCATTTTTTCGTGCCTTTGACTATCCCTAACCCCTTAAGTGCGACGGCTTGCGGTCTAGCCTTCCTGTGTCAACCAACCAAGAGGCCAGGTGAAGGTTTGGACTCATTTAATTAAAGAGCAGTATGACTAGGAAAATATTTCCATGCAATTTCTTTAAAGTACCCACTAATTGACGTTTATTTCCAGTATAAAGCAGCCTTAGGTATATAATAATCATATTTTATCTATAGAGGGTTATGTGCACAAAAATTTTGTATTCTGTGCAATACATTGCGGTTGTGCGAATTTTATAACGCCGATACCATATAAAATATACCTATACTATATACCAATATAAATAATCATCGTCCACCTGTCTGTCTGTATATACGCGAACTAGCCCATTAGTTTTAGAGCTATCGTTTTGACACTTTACACATGTCCTTTCCTATCATATGAGTGAACCATTTGTATGTATTATTTTCCGACACAACAGAATTGCTGGGATCGAATCACTATCAGTATTGTATGCTCGGTGCAACTGAAGTTCAAGTTTTTTTTTTGTTTTCTCTAAAACAAAACAGCTAAAAAACGATTTTAAAGAATTTAATTTTGTTTCAGATTTTTAGAAAAACTTAGAGATGTAATTTCAAAGTACTTGAGGCTTGCTTTACCATTCTTGAAGCATTCGAGATCATTACACTACCCTTTTAACTCCTGACATTACTTTATTACCTAAGAACAAATAGAAACAGACTTTTTAATATTGTTTGTAGTTTACCTGAGAAATCGGTTTGGGTATTTTCGAAATCTATAATTTGTTAAGTGTGACGAACGTAATTAACATTTTAGATTTGCCGATGTAATAAATATTAATATGTATAAGAAATCGGATAAAAATGTTACACTTTGCGAAGTGCAATTTTAATTTTCGAAAATTCATGCTTTATCAGGAAATTAGGGTAGTTTGTAAATTACTCGTATCGTGCAATGCTCTCAATACAAGGTACAATAATTTTAAAACAAAATATGTCAAGTGAATTATTTTTTTACATGGAAAATCACTGCAGGCGGTAGTAGTCTTGAAACAGCATACAAATATTGCACAATTTCTGAAGATATTCTTGTCAGGACTTTTCACATTTTTTACCAAATTTCGCTCAAAATGAAAATGTTCGTGATAGTTATACAAAAATTGTGTCGCAGTGCTTTTGCCATTTGGCTCCACTTCATGTGGCGACATCCATTCTCGCTTTTGCTGTCATTGTTGCTCGTGAATATTGTCGGTCGTGTTTGCTAGTTACTTTGTTGTTGCTTCATGCGCATTTGACAACAGCTGCTGCATATTTGCTTCATCTCGGCATCCAATCGTAGCGCCTCCTATTTAGAAAGTCCACGAATCAAATACGGACTTTGCTTATACGAGTATCGAGCCACCTGACTAGTTGCTTTTTTGTTGGAATTGCAGCGAAGAGCAACAATAACAAGTAAATAGTGTGATAGAATGACGTTAACTGCAAGTTGCATTTTATATAATCGTGAACTGCGCGATGTCATATTCGTGCTAGTATGTATGTACATATGTATGTAAGTATGTGTCTGCATGTATTTATTGTAGTAAATAAATAAAAGTGTAATTTATTTACTTATCTGTCACCAACGCAGCTGATTTTTTATCACATCTTCTTCCATTCGGGAGGTCCTTTGCTCAGCGCAAAGTTACGACTTCACCCCGCCTGCTTTTGTAGATTCGCTGAACGCCGCTGCACTTGCAATTTGTCCATGGAAAATTGCTTTTCTGCGCATTTGTCAAATAAATTTGATTTCTGTTCAGTTTGCCTTAGTTCCACTGCACACTCACCTCCCTCTTCGCGTATAACCCCGGCTAGCTGTCATAGCACAGCATTTTACTGCACATGATGATGTTGTTTGCTTGCTACCAACCAACTTCACCAACTCCTTGCACTTTTCTTATTTCCTTTTTCATAAATTTACGTTTTCCATTAAAACACGTCTTTGAATTTAAATTGGATTTTAAAAAGTTAACCAAATGCATTCCGCTTGCATTTCCTTGGCCATGAATGAATAATCAAAAGGCGATCCCACCATGTTGCTCGTATTATAACGGCATTATTTTTTTAATCAAGCTTAACAAATTGCAGAATATAGAAGACAACATATAACCTTATAATTATCGTCGAAGATGAAATTGCAATTTTCCTAAATCGAAATATGTGGCAGGTGTGCATTAAGCCGACAGTGCACGCCCAGGTATAGTATAACAGTTTTAGTCGGCGAAGGATTAAAACATGTAAACTCTCTAATTGTCGGATAAGATCGTATGACAAATGGATGGAAAAGTTTGGCTATATTTTCGAATTGTTTTTGATGTTAAACTTAATTTTTTTATATGAAAAAGGTTGAATCGTGAAAAAGGACTATCCTCTTTGTCTATACTATGTGACCTCAAACATCCATGATAATAACAGAAATATGCCACGGATTTCTTTGAGACATTCGGAAGCATTTAAATACTGATGAAAAAGTATATTTCTTCTTCGTACATTACCGGTTAAACATAATAAAGATTGAATGTGGTTCTGTGTGAATTTCGATTGCGGCGAACTTTGAATGGGCGCTAAATTTATTACATATGTGCTATAGTAGTCCGATCTGAACAATTTTTTCGAAGTTGTACTGCTGAATTTGCCAATAATCTGTGCCAAGTTTCGAGATATATTGACAAGAACACAGTTTATCATATAAAGATTTTGATTGCTATATGCTAATGCATCTCGGTATCGGAAGGTTCAACAAATTAGGAACTTTTTGGGGAGAAAGGGATGTGAGCAATGTTTCAGATCGGTATTTCAACAACGTAGGCACTGGTTCGCATACGTAGGTTTCCTTTTACATTTCAGTATTCACCAGGGTTTCACAATCTGGAAATTCACAAATTTATTGCGAAGTTTGAATTTTCTGCTGCCATAACGGGTGATTCAAGTAGAAGCAGTTTGCAATAGCTTGTTTTTATTTATTACGAATATTCTTGTTCTCTAAATAATGTGTTTCGCGCGCTTCGCTCACCTTAAGGTCAACATTATCGACCTACTTAGCGTACTATTCGCAAAACCATCATTCTTCTTGAGACCCAGCATTCATAATTGGATAACATTCGACCAAATAGACCACGTTCAGCACATAGTGAAGAAAATATAGCAACCGTAGCTGAGAGTGCACATGAAGACCATGGAGAGTCGATTCAGCGCCGTTCGCAGCAATTAGTACTGACGTATAGACCGCCTTGGGCTATTTTACGTCGAGATCTTAAATTGAAAACATACAAAATACACATTTTTGTGACATTGTTCTGTTCTATGGGTTTTTGAAAAGTTTCAAGAAGATCCGATGTTTTCGAGCCAAATTTTGTTCTTCGTTGAGGCCCTTGAGGCAACCTAAAGAGATTAAAAACGAGGTGTGATTTATGGGCCGGTGGAATCGTTTGAGCGAGATAATCTTAAAAAATAAATGCCAAAAACACATTCCCCATAAAATTTAAATGCATGTGTTTTTTTTTTTCTAAAAAGTAGGAAACCTCGAAATAGATCTTCCTTTACATATAGAATGTTTTGTCATAAGAAGGTTTCGGCCTCTTAGACTAAACAGCTTAACACAAGGCGAGTAAGGTAAAGGTCGTCCAAAATCAGCTATTGTTCCAGAAACCATAGATGCCGTGTGCAAATTTTTATTAAATTTATATATATAGATTGAGATAACTAAAGGCAATAGTGGGATCAGCATTCAATCAATATTGAATGAGCATTTGATTGTAAAAAACTTACAATGCAAGCTCCCATTTTCACCTGAATCAGCTTCATTTTGGAGCACTTAAAACATCGATTTGATAAGTAAATCACCGTAAAGTTCTGACTTGGCAACCAACGAATACTTTTAATCCCCGTACGAACAAAATAAACTGAAAGGTCAATGTTTTTCCAGACTTGGAGAGGCGGTTTATGGGTTCAGAACTATGTTTTGGTGATGCATACCTCAACCAAAGTGGCAAAAGTGTTTTCACAATTGGTTCAAACGCTTGCAGAAGTGTACAGATCTTAATTGCGAGTATTTTGAAAAACAAGAAAGCGATTTTCGCTTAATAATATTTGATTATGTTCTCTAACCCGAAGTATAAAAGGCAACTCTCGTATATACAGATATCGACCGGGCTAAATGGACTCAGCTCGTCATGCCGATAGTTTATAGATATTTACATATCTGGTAAGATCTCTGACGTTTATACTGAAAGACAAAGTTTTGTTTAGAAGAATTCATTGTATATGTGACAGAGGAGGAATACAAGGTCTGTCGCAAAAGAAACAGAACTTTTTAAATATAACTATTTCTGGTGGCGCCACCTATTGGTGGGTATATGAACTAAAAAGTTTGATTTCTTGTTGACATTTCGTAAAAATTTTAAGACAATTGGATAACTACAATCGGTCGTAAAATGCATTTTGAAAAAAGAGCAAACATTAAATTTTGTTTTAAACTTGGAAAAACGTTTACTGAAACATTTCAAATGACGAAAAAAGTTTATGGCGATCAGTGCCTATCCCGTAGTAATGTGCATGAGTGGTTTAAGCGATTCCAATAAGGTCGTGAGGACCTCTGTGACGATCAAAAGTCGGGCCGGCCGAAATCAATGATTACTCAAAACAATATTGAAAAAGTGCAGAAATTTATTAAGAATGAGCCGAAATTTTCTTTGCGTTACATGGAAATGGAGTTAAATATCACCAAAGACTCCATTCATCGCATTTTGATAGATAAATTGAGTCTACGGAAGATGTGCTCCAAGTTTGTTCCTCACAAATTGACTGAAGAGCAAAAATTGCCACATATCCAACATTGTAAGGATTTGACTAAAGAGTCGAGAAAGGAGATAAACTACAAATATTTGATTGTGCCTGGTGATCAAACATGGTGCTTTCAATATGATCCCGAAACCAAACGTCAAAGTGCCGAATGGAAGCATCCAGACGAGCCATCACCGAGAAAAAGTCGTCTTCAGGAGTCAAAAATAAAGACAATGTTGATTTGTTTTTACGATTCCGAGGGTATTGTACACCGAAAGTTCATCCCACCTGACCAAACGATTAATGCTGTGTTTTACCATGGTGTTATGAAGCGTCTTTTGTCACGCATTCGTCGTGCTCGACCATAATACCTTGAGGCAGGGACCTGGCGCCGGTTGTACGATAATGCGCCGTGTCATCGGTCGTTGCTTGTCACTAATCTTTTGACAAAAAACTGAATATTAACCATTAATTACTCACCTGATCTGGAATCCTATGATTTTTACCTATTTGGAAAACTTCATTTGCCCATGAAAGGACACTGGTTTCAGGACATTTCAGCTATCCAAAAGGCGACGACCGATATTCTCAAGAGCATTTCGAAAAATAACCTTAAACACTCATTTGAAATGCTAATTGACCGGGCTAAAGCACTAGGAAACTACTTTGAATAAAAAAATATAACTTTTAAAAAATATTAATTTTTTGTTGTTTTTTTTTAACAGTCCTGTTTCTTTTGCGACAGACTTTGTATAACTTTTCCGTGTAAAAAATGTGATTCTTATTAAATAGAGCGCCTGTTCTTCATTGGTGCTGTGTAGTGCAATCTTTATTTTCATTGTAAAAATGCATTGCTTTCAAAACTTTTCGAAATTTCATGAATATGAGGACATGAACTCATACTCCTACTTACATACTTAGACAAGTAATTGCCATAACTCAACTATTAGAAATGGTATAAAACTTCGCACTCTATTAAATAATTAACTGATTCATTGTCTCCAAGGTCAGTAGCTCAGATGAAAGCCCTTAGCACTACGTTATAGATTCTGGTTTCAGGATAAGGGCTAATTGAGATTCCGAAGGGGATTTTAATTAATTTGATGTAAAATATATATAATCACAAACAAGCGTATCAATTATTTTAATGAACACGAAGCGGAAGCCCACGGCATGGCACTCTTGTGGTCAGCAGGCGCTGCTAACCCTCGTGCGAAGCATTTGTTAATGGTTGATGAGCAGGCTATAAAATTGACCATAGGTTAAATTGATAGTATGCCGCAAAACACTGATTGTATGTACATATATGTGTGGGCAGGCAGAAAACATTTATGGATGTGTAATGGAAGCGTTGTCTGCGGGAAATAAGCGAAGACCAATATCTATTGCAGAAACCAATTGAGCAGAACGGCACACAATCGAACTGGGGAGTCTCGAGCCAGTGACAAAATAATGAAGGTTCGGTTAAAGGTGTTGAAGTGTGCACACCAGTGCGTGCGTGTGTGTGCGACAGCCATATGCATTAGGTGCATGTGTGCTCGTGCGTCGCCGGCCGTAAGGTGTTGTGTTGAGGCTGGCGTGCAACCACTATAATGCATGTCCGAAAATACCAATTACAATAAAATAGGGTAACTAAGTGCTCACCATTATATCAAAAGATGGTTAATGTATGTGGTCATTTGGCAAGCAATTGAGGTGTTGCCTAACAATAGTTCCTAAACACCTCACCAAATTGTTTAATATATATTTAAATGGAAAACCGCAAATGTACTGGCGAGTATGCGTTTGTGTGTGTGTTAAATAGATTATCAACTCAACAGATTTTCAATTTAATGTAAACCGGGGGAAAGTTAATGTTCGACATTTCCGGCTCACTGCCTTCCTGATTGCCGTGCCAAATGTATTTATTGTTTCTGATGATGGCGTCGGTGACTTCACCCCAAATATAGACCGGTTGTTCGCTGGCAATATGCATGGGCAGATACACGAATTTGCCAGCAAATTTATTATCTTTTTGTTTCATCGCCTACTGTAAAATTTCAACATGTGCCGTTACATTTTGCCCACCTATCTCGACTTTTCTCGCTTCCCCTTAAATGCTTTTATTGCACAGATCGCTGCCGCCGCCCAAAGCAATTTGGGACAATTTCCATTTGCGGCTTCGCTAACGGTTGTATGTAGTGTTCCAAATAATTGACCATTGTCCATCATTTGTTCTCTTGAATATTACTCGATTTTCGGCTTCTCAATTTGTGTCGAGCTTTGTGTTAATTGTTTTTAAAATTGCCGGCGATTATGCCGTACACATGTGACCATACGCCTGTCACTGCGTGAGCATTGTAAAATGTTACACTTTGCAGAACAAATCACCGTCGCAATCTGTTCCACCAATTATCGCATTTATGTTATGTAAATACATACATATGTTCATGTGGACATAAGTCGATTGAATGCAGATATGAACGCGTTTATCTCAAAATTAAATTTTTTTAGTCGATGGATATTATTTATGGAAAAAGGTATTAAGCATTTTTGTTCAATTTGACACATATGTATCTTTGAAATAACTTATCCAGTAGCTGAAGGCAGGTTTTTTATTACAACTAATTTTTTGGAGCCAAAAAATGGCGAACATTTTACCAAAAAAAGTGTGTAAAAATTCAAATTTCAATTACTTCCCTAGTTCAATAACAATATACTCTTTAAATATGTATGTTTTATATGCTTTCTCAGTTACTTTTTGAACACTTCTTCAACACATATTATTAAAATTTGATGAAAGTAAAGGATCAACGTCAAACATACCGAAGATTAAAGCAACATTTATTTTGCCACCTTCAAAGTTATCCCCATCAGACGTAATATGTACACTTATGCCAACTATTTTACCAGTTCCAAAACCCTTTTTATAAGCAGTTCTTGGAACGGCCTTCAGCTCTTTCAGCGTACTTTATATCTCATGGCGCCAAGTTTGTTGAATACGGTGGTTGATCGATAGTATTCATTGCGTTTTTTGCTTTAAATCATGTAAAATCCACGAATTGTTCTTCCACAATTTCACCTATTTTCGATGGATGTTGTCCGCCTAAATACGAGCAAATAAAACTCCTAATTGACTGTCTGTCCTTCTGATATAAATGGTATAGAGGTTTTGCCGAGTTGTTTTTTGGGTTTCGGCTCGTTTTTTTTACTCCATTCCGATTATCGTTGACTTGTTTACATATCAAATTCATAAACCCATGTCTTATAGGCAGTTATAATGCTCTCTATCAATGTAGTTTTACACGATAAAGTTTGTCCAAAGAGAGCAGTTTAAGGTACTCTTTTTGAAACAAATTGAGTTAAAAAATTACTCAATTTTCTCGTGAGAGCTTTCTTGCCATCTGTTTAACACTTGGCTCAAGCACTATATTCTTGACTTTTTTAATATTTTCATCATTTGAAGAGGTCGAAGGTCAAGAACGAGACATGTATTCATAGATCTCTCGACCGTTATTGAAGGCTTTGTACCTTTCGTAAGCTTGTTTTAGAAATACAAAATTTGAGACAGGTTCTTTGCTCGATATTTTGATCAATTGTAAAAATCGCAACACTCTACTGAGGTATACTGACTTAGGCAGCTGCTGCAAACAAACTGATTGACAGATGGCGCTCATATTTGGCAGAGTAATTGATGGAAGACCTACCAACTTAACAAAAGAAATTTTTTGGAAATATCATTTACCAGGGGAATATAAATTACAAATTCCGGTACTTTTTTATCACTATGCGCTGCTGTTGAATATTTTCTATAAAAACAATATGGGGAAAAAATAAATAAATTAGTGAAAATTTACGTGCAGGGTTGAAATATGTTTTACTTAATAAAATTTTCGATTTATTTTCGAAAGTAATTCGGAAACAATGGCTGTGAATAAGAGGGTGAACATCTACACCAAAGTTATTTTCTCAAAATGAAATCAGTGACTTAAGTGATCAAGTTAGGAAAGATAAAACAATATGCCAAGCGTTTAACGTGAAAGGATATGATTTTAGTGATATTTGTAGAAAACTCCAAAGTTATAGTATGGAAAAAAGGGAAAGGTGGAATTGAAAGGTAGACATTTTGTCAAATTTATGACTGTTATGGAGTGGGAATCGTCGATATATTTTGAGTTTATAGTCAAAAAATTCCTAGGTTACCATTGCGTACCAAATATGGATAAATTGTGTACAATATGCTAACAAGCTGCCAGACTCTACGAGCAAATAGGAGTATCACGTTGGACTATCTCCGTAAAAAGCTGGGATACTATTTTCGGATTATATTGGCAATTATAGGTTCTCATACGTTTATTTGGTATTATAAACATTGTGGAAAATAAAGCAGTGTTTGTTCTTACATACTTTCCTACCCTTGAAGAGGGTGCTATTATTTTTCGCAAATTATTGTGAGCTTTAGATGACATTCTGTCCTTTATTATAATTTATAAATATATACAAACAGAAAGTCATTTACAAATATCGAAAACGTTTTTTTGTTTCTAGGTGTATCGTGGAAAAAATATTCATTATCTAACCGTAAGATACCAGATACCAGATATAAGTGATATAAAGTACATATGAAATAACAATTTTCGATGTCTATAATTCAAAAAGCAAATACGGAACCATGTGCAGAACCTCCCGTATTTTGCTTTTTTTTATAAATCGTACTGCTCTAACTCTTGGGCAGGGAACATCATTAATGTGCCGAGAAGTCAGTAAATCAAAACTGTATTTTCTAAATTGACAACGCTGCGAAAGCTAATGCATTGAGAGCGTAAATAGTTTACAGGCGTCCGCAGAAAAAACTTTCATGATTACATTGTCTGACTCTGAGCAGGAAAAATAATGAATTGCTTCTGAAAGTTGCTGGATACAGTGCCGCCTCTAAAACTTAGAAAGCTGAAAGCCGCAAAAGTCACATAAATCTGAGAATCACTTGTCGTATTTGTCCTGACACATGAATGAGTTGTGTGCTATCAAGTGTGAGGCAATGTTGAGGATGAAAGGAATAATTGCAGTTAAGTTGAGTGTAACGGAAGACGAAGTAGCGTACATTAAATTTTAGTAATATTAAAAGGCGCAAAGCTACAACAGTTAATGCCTCCCCGAACCGCGAGGAATCATGCCACACACACGCAAACATACAAATATATGTAGAGACATTGTAGAACGTTGTGGAGGGCAAGAATTGCTTGTAACACTGAATTAGGCGCATTTGTAAGCCAAATTGTGTGTAAGCGTCCAGTTTGAGTAGATATTTTAAGAGCAGTGATTTGGTTGATTTTGTTTCGGATGGGATGAAGGAGGCGAGACGGACGGACGGCAGTGCTAGTAGTAGCGCATCATTCCACTTCATCGGCGGCTTTTGCAACATTTGTTTGTGACGTTAATATATACAATAATTGCGGCGGTTGTTGTGGCCACAATAATAACAACAACCACTTATAAAAGTAGACAATGAGCGGTGGCGTCTCTACCCTCTGCGCTGGTACCAATGGTATGTTGCGCAGCGCGGCGAATGGGCAACGCGCGAGAGGGTGGGTGTAGAGAAGGCCCCCTTTCCGCAGTTGGCAGTTTACTAAACGTTTGCATTAGATCCTTAGTGCTTATTACGAATTGTTGTGTTTAAGGGTTTTAACTGTGGTTTCTGCTTCTAGATGACAAGCTTAACGAATCGCATGCCAAATATTGCAAATGAAGGCAAATAAATAAACAGAAAGATGTGTTTTTTATTTATCTGAAAACTAGTGGCTGTTGAACAAAAACTTAAGTTGTGAAGATATTTTGATATTTTTTACCGACTTTCAGAATTTTATTTGAAACTTAAACACTGCATTTTGAAGCTCCGTCTGACGATGCGAACGATGGACACCTTAAGGGGTTAGGGGTAGTCAGAGGCACGAAAAAATTAGAATTTTCAGAAATTTTTTTGCTATTTTACAAAAGTAGTAATATAAAAATTTAATTTTCAAAGTTATAGTTAATTTTGTTGACCCGGTAAAACAACTAACCATAACTCCTTGGAGAGTCATCTTAAATCAATCGGACAGAAAAAATTAATTTAATAAATAGATACTCCTGGGCCTGATCGAAGGATTTTATTTTTTTTTCAAAAATTAACAAAATGGCGGCCTCAGGAAATTTTTTTCTAAATTTTTGGGAAAAAAGCAACAGTTAATTGGTTTTGAAAAATCGAAATTTTTGAAAAACAAAAAATCCTTCTATCAGGTCCGAGTTTATTATGTATTCTAAAAGCAGTATAAATTTCATTAAATCTACTGAGCGATTTTCGAGTTACAGTTGTCACTAGTTCAAAAAACATAGTTTTGAGAAAAACGCGTTTAGAGTTTCACACTAGCGCTTTGAAGTGCCCGAGCTCACTTTGTTATTTGTCGAATAAATCAAAAACTAATTATCAGATCAACGTGAAATTTTCGGGGATTATTTTTAAGATATTACACTTAACGAAAATACAAAAAATATTTTTTGAAAATTCGAACTACCCCTAAACCCTTAATTCAACACACGATAGTACTCGTACAGTGTTCAGTATACTTATTAAACCCTCGCAAGATTTTCTCAAATATTATGAAATTTTTCACCAGTTACGGACTTTTTAGAGATAAGTTGGTTTTCGGGTGTTTGTTTGCACGTCCTGTTCAACATAAAGTTAAAATGGGTGAAATCGGATGCTAACCATAGTGTGCGTGGTATATACAACAGTAATGTTGAAAATTACTAAAAGTACGATAACCTCATACATAAATATAGCAGAAGCATTAAATTTCATAGTCAATGCTTGTCAAGTGCTTGAAGGCTTCTGATGAATCGGGGTAAAAATAAAACAGTGGTTGTGGCACCGCCCATAGTTAGGTAAAAACTCATATGTTAGAAACTTCTCGACCAACCAAATTTAATGCATAATATAAAACATGCATACTTATATCAATAATACTGAAAATTTCTAATAAATCACAACTTTAAATGTCAAGACATTCAGGCTAACAAGCATCGATGAAGTTATCGGGATAAACCTTTTAAAGATACTTACAAATAAAGGAATGAGGTATGAAATCCCCTAGATGTTCTGTACATGTGCAACTCAGTGCCGGAAAAATGGATAAAATCGGAGCAAAACACTACTGTATAAAAAATACTAAGAGTTTTTTCATACAATTTGGTGTGTGGAATAATATTCCGCCGAAACGTTCACAATGTTTGAAAAGGCCTTCGGTGATAATTGTTTATCGCGAGCAAATGTTTTTGATTGATACAAATTATTCAAAGAGGCTAGAGAACGCTTTGACGATGAATTACATCCAGGAAAGCCATCAACCTCAACTGAAGATAAAAAAAAATAAAGAAGTTGGTACTTGAGTATAGATGATTAACAGTCAGAGCTCTTACTGGCATCGTTGGAACATCGGATGGATCAATGAAACCAATTTTTAAAAATCATTTGGGCTTAAGAAAAGTGAAAGCACGATTGGTTCAAAAATCACTAAATTTCTTCGAAAAACAGCGTTGTGTTAACGTCTGTGATATAATGCTTTCCAACTACCATGTTAACATGAATCGTATTATTACCGGCGATATGTTTTAGATCCATGCCTATGACCCCGAAACAGACTATCAACCGGCCGAATATCGTGGCAAAGCCAAAAAACCCACATCAAAGCAGTTCAAAACTCACGGTTATGTTTTCTTCGATTATCGAGGTGTAGTGCACTCCGAATTCCTTCCGACCGGCCAAACTGTCAACAAGAAATACGATTTTAGTGTTATGTGTCGTTTGTGCGAGGCTATTCGTAAAAAAGGCCGGAATTATGGATTGAGAACTCTTGGTTTTTACACCACGATAATTCACCGTCACATCCCGCATTGAATCTTCGTGAGTTTTTCGCCAAATTTTCAACCAATATCGTGCCGCAACCATTGTATTCGCCTGTTTTGGTTTTCTGTGAATTTTGGCTATTCAGGAAACTCAAACGATCGCTCCGTGGAAACCGACTTGAAGCAATTGAAGACACTAAATCTCAATCGCTACGCACATTATTCCGGAAATTTACTTTACCGACTGTTTCGAGGACTGGATGAAATGTTGGCAAATATAGATTTTAAAGGATAAATAAAGAATATTAAAATTATGAGTGAAGTCTTACTATTTTTTGGTCTTAGTTGCTAAGTGAATATATGTAAATATTTATGTTCGATTTTCACGTTGACTTTAAACTGTATATTATCGGTCATTATGTACGTTATTTTAAAGAGACGCAGAAAGTATCTCTTTCTAATGATAGTAAAGTGACTAGAATTGGGTGAAACTTCGCCTAGTCTCCAAATACCTAATATAAAGATTTTCAAAACATCCGGCAGTATTTATGCCTTATATAGTTAGTAGCCAGAGTTTCAGGTATTGCAATGAAAGTCAGGAAACATCTTTTTCTGGTATAGTATGTGGAGAAGCTACAAAGTTGATAAAAAAAAAAGAAGTCAATACTAGTACTCCACCCTAAGACATCTCAGCTAAATTAAGGGGGTATTCTAGTCAAGAAGCATGAATTTCAGATAATTTTTAAAGTGTCGTAAAAAAAAGGCAATTAATATTTTTACTATCCATTTTTTATTAGTTATTTGTTAATTTTTGAAGAGTACAGGAAAAAATTAAAAACTAAAAAAAAAAGTAAAAAATTTCAAAAATTATGAGCTGACGAAGTGGGGGCTCTCTAAAAATTTCCACGTTAGCATGCCCATGATTTCAACCCTCCCAGTTATCTGAAACCAAAAAAAAAAAGATTATTAATCTAGAATAATGTTACAATGGTCGGAACTACAGAAAAGTGGGAAACATTTTTTTTTCACAAAATGGCGACTGCCTTTTTGATCACTTTTTCTGACTATTTCGAATTTTTTAAAAATAATAAAAATAAAAATTTCGGGATGGGGTTAGTTCCAACCATTGGCAAGTCTATAAAGAAGACTCTATAAAAATTTCACGTAAATCGGTACAGTAGAATCTGAGAAATCGTGGGCATCGTTCCGAAAAAGTCAGTTTTGAGAAAAACGTGTTTAAAGTTTCACGTTCCTGCCGAACCAGTTTGGATACCGAGTCAGAAAAATACCTATATCTCCGAAAATAATTTGAATTTTGAAAAATCCTTTTGTACACATACTCTTAAATAGTTAAACTTTGAAAATATATGTATATAAAAATTCAATTTTTTTTTTAAGTTTCTAGACTAGAATACCCCCTTAAATAAACGAATAATTTGGCATATATTATAGTTTAATTGCAAAAATGACTGAAATCAGGAATTAACCAAGCGTTTTCTTGCTTTTGAAGATTGTCCCAAAAAAATACGACAACGCTATTGCCGCTTTAGTTTCCAAAATATTGGAAATTACAATACTCCTTTGGAGATTTGCCGGGAACTGGTATCATAATGGCAGTAATATGAGCAGCAAAAACGAAGGATTTTGAGCTCCTTTTGCAAATACATGTTTCAAACTGTGGTGCCCACACATTGATTTTGACTGGAGTCGTCTCGACTGAATGCTGTCCTCGAGCAATAACTTATTTTGGTGTCGCTCAAAAAGGTTTCAATAGCAGCACACAACATTCCAAAATTTTTAAAATTTTAAAAAATACCCAATTCAATTCTAATAAAAGATGGTCTGTCGGAATAGTAGCCGTGAATCCATTTGCGAAAAATCTTGCACGATTTATGAACGCTTAGAAAGAAATAAAAAAATGCAACAATACGGCAAAAACTCTTTGGGATATTGTTGGATTTTTGAAATACACGAGTATGAACAAATTTGAGTGCGTCTTGAAGGTTTCCATATGGTTCGAAATTCGT
>JAPZAG010000370.1:0-55829 GCA_027475135.1 Bactrocera correcta | reverse complement strand
AATGATTTGAAGCATTTCGATATCGATTGCTTAATATGTAAACACAAGAAAATCGACTTTATACCTAAATAGAAAATTACGGAATTCTTCTAAATGCACTGCCGTAATACCGCCGTGGCTATATGCCAAATTCAGATCGTTGAAGAAGGCTTATTAACTTAAATATGTTAAGCTAATGAGTCGAAGCATCTCGATATCGATTACTAAATGTGTATATACAACAAAATCGACTTTATACCTAAATATTAGATTACGGAATTCTTCAAAATGCACTGCCGTTATACCGTTATGGCTTTATGTAAACTTCAGTAGGATAAAGAAGGTTAATTAACTTAAATATGTTAAACTAATGATTTGAAGCATTTCGATATCGCTTGCTAAATGTGTATATACAAGAAAATCGAATTTATACCTAAATATAAGATAACGGAATTCTTCTAAATGCACTGCTCGCTTACTAAACTGTATATACAAGAAAATCGAATTTATACCTAAATATAAGATAACGGAATTCTTCTAAATGTACTGCCGTTATACCGTTAAGGATTTATGTAGACTTCAGTAAGCTAAAAAATGTTTATTAACTTAATATGTTAAACTAATGAGTTGAAGCATTTCGATATCGATTGCTAAATGTGTATATACAACAAAATCGACTTTATACCTAATTATAAGATTACGGAATTCTTCCCAATGCACTGCCGTTATACCGTTGTGGCTTTATGTAAACTTCAGTAAGATATAGAAGTTTAATTAACTTAAATATGTTAAACTAATGATTTGAAGCATTTCGTTATCGATTGCTAAATGTGTATATAAAAGAAAATCGACTTTATACCAAAATATAAGATTACGGAATTCTTCTAAATGCACTGCTCGCTTGCTAAATGTGTATATACAAGAAAATCGAATTTATACCTAAATATAAGATAACGGAATTCTTCTAAATGCACCGCCGTTATACCGGTAAGGCTTTATGTAGACTTCAGTAAGCTAAAAAATCTTTATAAACTTAATATGTTAAACTAATGAGTTGAAGCATTTCGATATCGATTGCTAAATGAGTATATACAACAAAATCGACTTTATACCTAATTATAAGATTACGGAATTCTTCAAAATGCACTGCCGTTATACCGTTGTGGCTTTATGTAAACTTCAGTAAGATAAAGAAGGTTAATTAACTTAAATATGTTAAACTAATGATTTGAAGCATTTCGTTATCGATTGCTTAATGTGTATATAAAAGAAAATCGACTTTATACCTAAGTATAAGATAACGCAATTCTTCTGAATGCACTGCAGTTATACCCTTAAGGCTTTATGTAGACTTCAGTGCGTTAAAGAACGTTTATTAACTTAAACATGTTAAACTAATGATTTGAAGCATTTCGATATCGATTGCTAAATGTGTATATACAAGAAAATCGAATTTATACCTAAGTATAAGATAACGCAATTCTTCTGAATGCACTGCAGTTATACCCTTAGGGCTTTATGTAGACTTCAGTGCGTTAAAGAACGTTTATTAACTTAAACATGTTAAACTAATGAATTGAAGCATTTCGATATCGATTGCTAAATGTGTATATACAAGAAAATCGACTTTATACCTAAATATAAGGTAACGGAATTCTTCTACATGCACTGCCGTTATGCCGCCATGGCTTTATATCCTTCAATACGTTAAAGAAGGTTAATTAACTTAAATATGTTAAACTAATGATTTGAAGCATTTCGATATCGCTTGCTAAATGTGTATATACAAGCAAATCGAATTTATACCTAAGTATAAGATAACGCAATTCTTCTGAATGCACTGCAGTTATACCCTTAAGGCTTTATGTAGACTTCAGTGCGTTAAAGAACGTTTATTAACTTAAACATGTTAAACTAATGATTTGAAGCATTTCGATATCGATTGCTAAATGTGTATATACAAGAAAATCGACTTTATACCTAAATATAAGGTAACGGAATTCTTCTACATGCACTGCCGTTATGCCGCCATGGATTTATGCCAACTTGAGTTTGCTAAAGAAGGTTTATTAACTTAAATATATTAAACTAATGGTTTGAAGCATTTTGATATCGCTTGCTAAATGAGTATATACAAGAAAGTCGAATTTATACCTAAATATAAGATAACGGAATTCTTCTAAATGCAGTGCAGTTATACCGTTGAGGCTTTATGTAGAATTCAGTGCGTTAAAGAAGGTTTATTAACTTAAATATGTTAAACTAATGATTTGAAGCATTTCGATATCGACTGCTTAATGTGTATTTACAAGAAAATCGACTATATATCTAAATATAAGATTACGGAATTTTCTACATGCACTGTCGTTATGCCGCCATGGCTTTATATCAACTTCAATACGTTAAAGAAGGTTAATTAACTTAAACATGTTAAACTAATGATTTGAAGCATTTCGATATCGATTGCTAAATGTGTATATACAAGAAAATCGACTTTATACCTAAATATAAGGTAACGGAATTCTTCTACATGCACTGCCGTTATGCCGCCATGGATTTATGCCAACTTGAGTTTGTTAAAGAAGGTTTATTAACTTAAATATATTAAACTAATGGTTTGAAGCATTTTGATATCGCTTGCTAAATGAGTATATACAAGAAAGTCGAATTTATACCTAAATATAAGATAACGGAATTCTTCTAAATGCAGTGCAGTTACACCGTTAAGGCTTTATGTAGACTTCAGTGCGTTAAAGAAGGTTTATTAACTTAAACATGTTAAACTTATGATTTGAGGCGTTTCGATATAGATTGCTAAATGTGTATATACAAGAAAATCGAACTTATACCTTAATATAAGATAACGGAATTCTTCTAAATGCTCTGCCGTTATGCCGTTAAGGCTTTATGTAGACTTCAGTGAGTTAAAGAAGGATTATTAACTTAAATATGTTAAACTAATGATTTGAAGCATTTCGATATCGATTGCTAAATGAGTATATACAAGAAAATCGACTTTATACCTAAATATAAGATTACGGAATTCTTCCAAATGTACTGTCGTTATGCCGCCATGGCTTTATGTCAACTTCAATAAGTTAAAGAAGGTTAATTAACTTAAATATGTTAAACTTATGATTTGAAGCATTTTGATATCGACTGCTAAATGTGTAAATGCAAGAAAATCGACTTTACACCTAAATATAAGATAACGGAATTCTTTTAAATGTACTGTCGTTATGCCGCCATGGCTTTATGTCAACTTCAATACGTTAAAGAAGGTTAATTATCTTAAATATGTTAAACTAATGATTTGAAGCATTTCGATATCGATTGCTAAATGAGTATATACAAGAAAGTCGAATTTATACCTAAATATAAGATAACGGAATTCTTCTAAATGCAGTGCAGTTATACCGTTGAGGCTTTATGTAGAATTCAGTGCGTTAAAGAAGGTTTATTAACTTAAATATGTTAAACTAATGATTTGAAGCATTTCGATATCGCTTGCTAAATGTGTATATACAAGAAAATCGACTTTATAACTAAATATAAGATTACGGAATTCTTCCAAATGTACTGTCGTTATGCCGCCATGGCTTTATGTCAACTTCAATACGTTAAAGAAGGTTAATTAACTTAAATATGTTAAACTAATGATTTGAAGCATTTCGATATCGCTTGCTAAATGTGTATATATACAGAAAATCGACTTTATACCTAAATATAAGATAACGGAATTCTTTTAAATGCACTGCCGTTATGTCGTTAAGGCTTTATGTAGAATTCAGTAAGATAGAGAGGGTTAATTAACTTAAATATGTTAAACTAATGATTTGAAGCATTTCGATATCGATTGCTTAATATGTAAACACAAGAAAATCGACTTTATACCTAAATAGAAAATGACGGAATTCTTCTAAATGCACTGCCGTAGTACCGCCGTGGCTATATGCCAAATTCAGATCGTTGAAGAAGGCTTATTAATTTAAATATGTTAAGCTAATGAGTCGAAGCATCTCGATATCGATAATTAAATGTGTATATACAACAAAATCGACTTTATACCTAAATATTAGATTACGGAATTCTTCAAAATGCACTGCCGTTATACCGTTATGGCTTTATGTAAACTTCAGTAGGATAAAGAAGTTTAATTAACTTAAATATGTTAAACTAATGATTTGAAGCATTTCGATATCGCTTGCTAAATGTGTATATACAAGAAAATCGAATTTATACCTAAATATAAGATAACGGAATTCTTCTAAATGCACTGCCGTTATACCGTTAAGGCTTTATGTAGACTTCAGTAAGCTAAAAAATGTTTATTAACTTAATATGTTAAACTAATGAGTTGAAGCATTTCGATATCGATTGCTAAATGTGTATATACAACAAAATCGATTTTATACCTAATTATAAGATTACGGAATTCTTCCCAAGGCACTGCCGTTATACCGTTGTGGCTTTATGTAAACATCAGTAAGATAAAGAAGGTTAATTAACTTAAATATGTTAAACTAATGATTTGAAGCGTTTCGTTATCGATTGCTAAATGTGTATATAAAAGAAAATCGACTTTATACCTAATTATAAGATTACGGAATTCTTCTAAATGCACTGCCGTTATGCCGCCATGGCTTTATATCAACTTCAATACGTTAAAGAAGGTTAATTAACTTAAATATGTTAAACTAATGATTTGAAGCAATTCGATATCGCTTGCTAAATGTGTATATACAAGCAAATCGAATTTATACGTAAATATAAGATAACGCAATTCTTCTGAATGCACTGCAGTTATACCCTTAAGGCTTTATGTAGACTTCAGTGCGTTAAAGAACGTTTATTAACTTAGATATGTTAAACTAATGATTTGAAGCATTTCGATATCGATTGCTAAATGTGTATATACAAGAAAATCGACTTTATACCTAAATATAAGGTAACGGAATTCTTCCAAATGCACTGCCGTTATACCGTTATGGCTTTATGTAAACTTCAGTAAGATAAAGAAGGATAATTAACTTAAATATGTTAAACTGATGATTTGAAGCAATTCGATATCGCTTGCTAAATGTGTATATACAAGAAAATCGAATTTTTACTTAATGTGAGATAACGGAATTCTTCTAAATGCACTGCCGTTATACCGTTAAGTTTTATGTAGACTTCAGTAAGCTAAAAAATGTTTATTAACTTAATGTGTTAAACTAATGAGTTGAAGCATCTCGATATCGATTGCTTAATGTGTATATACAACAAAATCGACTTTATACCTAAATACCAGTTTACGGAATTCTTCCAAATGCACTGCCGTTATACCGTTATGGCTTTATGTAAACTTCAGTAAGATAAAGAAGGATAATTAACTTAAATATGTTAAACTGATGATTTGAAGCCATTCGATATCGCTTGCTAAATGTGTATATACAAGAAAATCGAATTTTTACTTAATGTGAGATAACGGAATTCTTCTAAATGCACTGCCGTTATACCGTTAAGTTTTATGTAGACTTCAGTAAGCTAAGAAATGTTTATTAACTTAATGTGTTAAACTAATGAGTTGAAGCATCTCGATATCGATTGCTTAATGTGTATATACAACAAAATCGACTTTATACCTAAATATAAGATTACGGAATTCTTCCAAATGCACTGCCGTTATACCGTTATGGCTTTATGTAGACTTCAGTGCGTTAAAGAACGTTTATTAACTTTAATATGTTAAACTAATATTTTGAAGCATTTCGATATCGATTGCTAAATGTGTATATACAAGAAAATCGACTTAATACCTAAATATAAGATAACGGAATTCTTCTACATGCACTGCCGTTATGCCGCCATGGCTTTATGCCAACATCAGTTCGTTTAAGAAGGTTTATTAACTTAAATATAATAAGCTAATGGTTTGAAGCATTTCGATATCGCTTGCTAAATGTGTATATACAAGAAAATCGACTTTATACCTAAATATAAGATAACGGAATTCTTCTACATGCACTGCCGTTATGCCGCCATGGCTTTATGCCAACTTCAGTTCGTTAAAGAAGGTTAAATAACTTAAATATGTTAAACTAATGAGTTGAAGCAGCTTGATATGTACAACAAAATCGACTTTATACCTAAATATAAATTTACGGAATGCTTCCAAATGCATTGCCGTTATGCCGTTAAGGCTTTTGTAGACTTCAGTAAGACAAAGAGGAATAATTAACTTAAATATGTTAAACTTTTGATTTGAAGCATTTCGATATCGATTGCTTAATGTGTATATACAAGAAGATCGACTTTATACCTAAATATAAGATTACGGAATTCTTCCAAATGTACTGTCGTTATGCCAAAATGGCTTTGTATCACCTTCAATACGTTAAAGAAGGTTATTAATTCTAAATATGTTAAACTAATGGTTTGAAGCATTTCGATATCGATTGCTAAATGTGAAAATACAAGAAAATCGACTTTATGCCTAATATAAGATTACGGAATTCTTCCTCATCCACTACCGTTATGCCAGCTTCAGATCGCTAAAGAAGGTTAATTAACTTACATATGTTAAACTAATGATTTGAAGCATTTCGATATCGCTTGCTAAATGTGTATATACAAGAAAATCGAATTTATACCTAAATATAAGATAACGGAATTCTTCTAAATGCACTGCTCGCTTGGTAAATGTGTATATACAAGAAAATCGAATTTATACCTAAATATAAGATAACGGAATTCTTCTAAATGCACTGCCGTTATACCGTTAAGGCTTTATGTAGACTTCAGTAAGCTAAAAAATGTTTATTAACTTAATATGTTAAACTAATGAGTTGAAGCATTTCGATATCGATTGCTAAATGTGTATATACAACAAAATCGACTTTATACCTAATTATAAGATTACGGAATTCTTCCCAATGCACTGCCGTTATACCGTTGTGGCTTTATGTAGAATTCAGTAAGATAGAGAGGGTTAATTAACTTAAATATGTTAAACTAATGATTTGAAGCATTTCGATATCGATTGCTTAATATGTAAACACAAGAAAATCGAATTTATACCTAAATAGAAAATTACGGAATTCTTCTAAATGCACTGCCGTAATACCGCCGTGGCTATATGCCAAATTCAGATCGTTGAAGAAGGCTTATTAACTTAAATATGTTAAGCTAATGAGTCGAAGCATCTCCATATCGATTACTAAATGTGTATATACAACAAAATCGACTTTATACCTAAATATTAGATTACGGAATTCTTCGCAATGCACTGCCGTTATACCGTTGTGGCTTTATGTAAACTTCAGTAAGATAAAGAAGGTAAATTAACTTAAATATGTTAAACTAATGATCTGAAGCATTTCGTTATCGATTGCTAAATGTGTATATACAACAAAATCGACTTTATGCCTAAATATAAGATTACGGAATTCTTCCAAATGCTCTGCCGTTATGCCGCCATTGCTTTATATCAACTTCAATACGTTAAAGATGGTTAATTAACTTAAATATGTTAAACTAATGATTTGAAGCAATTCGATATCGCTTGCTAAATGTGTATATACAAGAAAATCGAATTTTTACCTAAATATAAGATAACGGACTTCTTCTTAATGCACTGCCGTTATGCCGTTAAGGCTTTATGTAGACTTCAATAAGAGAGAGAGGGTTAATTAACTTAAATATGTTAATCTAATTATTTGAAGCATTTCGATATCGATTCCCAAATATGTAAATACAAGAAAATCGACTTTATACCTAAATAGAAAATTACGGAATTCTTCTGAATGCACTGCAGTTATACCGTTAAGGCTTTGTGTAGACTTCAGTAAGCTAAAAAATGTTTATTAACTTAATATGTTAAACTAATGATTTGAAGCATTTCGATATCGATATCTAAATGTGTATTTAAAAGAAAATCGACCTTATACCTAAATAAAAGATTACGGAATTCTTCTACATGCACTGCCGTAATGCCACCGTGGCTATATGCCAACTTCAGATCGTTAAAGAAGGTTTATTAACTTAACTATGTTAAACTAATGAGTCGAAGCATCTCGATATCGATTGCTAAATGTGTATATACAACAAAATCGACTTTATACCTAAATTTTAGATTACGGAATTCTTCCAAATGCACTGACGTTATACCGTTATGGCTTTATGTAAACTTCAGTAGGATAAAGAAGGTTAATTAACTTAAATATGTTAAACTAATGATTTGAAGCATTTCGATATCGCTTGCTAAATGTGTATGAACAAGAAAATCGACTTTATACCTTAATATAGGATAGCGGAATTCTTCTACATGCACTGCCGTTATGCCGCCATGGGTTTATGCCAACTTCAATTCGTTAAAGAAGGTTTATTAACTTAAATATGTTAAACTAATGAGTTGAAGCATTTCGATATCGCTTGCTAAATGTGCCTATACATTAAAATCGACTTTATACCTAAATATAAGATAACGGAATTCTTTTAAATGCACTGCCGTTTTGCCGTTAAGGCTTTATGTAGACTTCAGTGCGTTAAAGAACGTTTATTAACTTAAATATGTTAAACTAATGATTTGAAGCATTTCGATATCGATTGCTTAATATGTATATAAAAAAAAATCGACTTTATACCTCAATATAAGATAACGGAATTCTTCTGAATGCACTGCAGTTATACCGTTAAGGCTTTATGTAGACTTCAGTGCGTTAAAGAACGTGTATTAACTTAAATATGTTAAACTAATATTTTGAAGCATTCCGATATCGATTGCTGAATGTGTATTTACAAGAAAATCGACTTTATACCTAAATATAAGATAACGGAATTCTTCTACATGCACTGCCGTTATGCCGCCATGGCTTTTTGCCAACATCATTTCGTTTAAGAAGGTTTATTAACTTAAATATCATTAGCTTAATGAGTTGGAGCATTTCGATATCGCTTGCTAAATGAGTATATACAACAAAATCGACTTTATGCCTAAATTTAAGATTACGGAATTCTTCCAAATGCACAGTTATGGCTTTTTGTAAACTTCAGTAAGATAAAGAAGGTTAATTAACGTAAATATGTTAAACTAATGACTTGAAGCATTTCGTTATCGATTGCTAAATGTGTATATACAACAAAATCGACTTTATGCCTAAATATAAGATTACGGAATTCTTCCAAATGCTCTGTTATGGCTTTATGTAAACTTCAGTAAGATAAAGAAGGTTAATTAACGTAAATATGTTAAACTAATGATTTGAAGCATTTCGATGTCGATATCTAAATGTGTATATAAAAGAAAATCGACTTTATACCTAAATATAAGATAACGGAATTCTGCTACATGCACTGCCGTAGTGCCGCCATGGCTATATGCCAACTTCAGATCGTTAAAGAAGGTTAATTAACTTAAATATGTTAAGCTAATGAGTTGAAGCATCTCGATATCGATTGCTAAATGTGTATATACAACACAATCGACTTTATACCTAAATATAAGATAACGGAATTTTCCTACATGCACTGCCGTTATGCCGCCAATGGCTTTATGCCAACTTCAGTTCGTTAAAGAAGGTTTATTAACTCAAATATGTTACACTTATGAGTTGAAGCATCTCGATATCGATTGCTAAATGTGTATATACGAGAAACTCGACTTTATACCTTAATATAAGATAACGGAATTCTCCTACATGCACTGCCGTTATGCCGCCATGGCTTTATGCAACTACAGTTCGTTAAAGAAGGTTTATTAATTTAAATATGTTAAACTAATGAGTTGAAGCATTTCGAAATCGATTGCTAAATGCATATACACAACAAAATAGACTTTATACCTAAATATAAGATTACGGAATTCTTCTTAATGCACTGCCGTTATGCCGCCATGGCTTTAAATCAACTTCAATACGTTAAAGAAGGTTAATTAACTTAAATATATTAAACTAATGATTTGAAGCATTTCGATATCGCTTGCTAAATGTGTATATACAAGAAAATCGACTTAATACCTAAATATAAGATTACGGAATTCTTCTAAATGCACTGCCGTTATGCCGCCATGGCTTTATATCAACTTCAATACCTTAATGAAAGTTAATTAACTTAAATATGTTAAACTAATGATTTGAAGCATTTCGATATCGCTTGCTAAATGTGTATATACAAGAAAATCGACTATATACCTAAATATAAGATAACGGAATTCTTCTACATGCACTGCCGTTATGCCGCCATGGCTTTATGCCAACTTCAGTTCGTTAAAGAAGGTTTATTAACTTAAATATGTTAAACTAATGAGTTGAAGCGTTTCGATATCGCTTGCTAAATGTGTATATAAAACAAAATCGACTTTATACCTCAATATAAGATAACGGAATTCTTTTAAATGCACTGCCGTTATGCCGTTAAGGCTTTATGTAGACTTCAGTAAGATAGAGAGGGTTAATTAACTTAAATATGTTAAACTAATGATTTGAAGCATTTCGATATCGATTGCTAAATGTGTATATACAAGAAAATCGACTTTATACCTAAATATAAGATTACGGAATTCTTCTAAATGCACTGCCGTTATGCCGCCATGGCTTTATATCAACTTCAATACCTTAAGAAAGTTAATTAACTTAAATATGTTAAACTGATGATTTGAAGCATTTCGATATCGCTTGCTAAATGTGTATATACAAGAAAATCGACTTTATACCTAAATATAAGATTACGGAATTCTTCTAAATGCACTGCCGTTATGCCGCCATGGCTTTATATCAACTTCAATACCTTAATGAAAGTTAATTAACTTAAATATGTTAAACTAATGATTTGAAGCATTTCGATATCGCTTGCTAAATGTGTATATACAAGAAAATCGACTTTATACCTAAATTTAAGATTACGGAATTCTTCTAAATGCACTGCCGTTATGCCGCCATGGCTTTATATCAACTTCAATACCTTAATGAAAGTTAATTAACTTAAATATGTTAAACTAATGATTTGAAGCATTTCGATATCGCTTGCTAAATGTGTATATACAAGAAAATCGACTATATACCTAAATATAAGATAACGGAATTCTTCTACATGCACTGCCGTTATGCCGCCATGGCTTTATGCCAACTTCAGTTCGTTAAAGAAGGTTTATTAACTTAAATATGTTAAACTAATGAGTTGAAGCGTTTCGATATCGCTTGCTAAATGTGTATATAAAACAAAATCGACTTTATACCTCAATATAAGATAACGGAATTCTTTTAAATGCACTGCCGTTATGCCGTTAAGGCTTTATGTAGACTTCAGTAAGATAGAGAGGGTTAATTAACTTAAATATGTTAAGCTAATGATTTGAAGCATTTCGATATCGATTACTTAATGTGTATATACAAGAAAATCGACTTTATACCTAAATATAAGATAACGGAATTCTTCTACATGCACTGCCGTTATGCCGCCATGGCTTTATGCCAACTTCAGTTCGTTAAAGAAGGTTAAATAACTTAAATATGTTAAACTAATGAGTTGAAGCAGCTTGATATGTACAACAAAATCGACTTTATACCTAAATATAAGTTTACGGAATGCTTCCAAATGCATTGCCGTTATGCCGTTAAGGCTTTTGTAGACTTCAGTAAGACAAAGAGGATTAATTAACTTAAATATGTTAAACTTTTGATTTGAAGCATTTCGATATCGATTGCTTAATATCTTCCAAATGTACTGTCGTTATGCCAAAATGGCTTTGTATCACCTTCAATACGTTAAAGAAGGTTAATTATTCTAAATATGTTAAACTAATGGTTTGAAGCATTTCGATATCGATTGCTAAATGTGAAAATACAAGAAAATCGACTTTATGCCTAATATAAGATTACGGAATTCTTCTACATCCACTACCGTTATGCCAGCTTCAGATCGCTAAAGAAGGTTAATTAACTTAAATATGTTAAACTAATAAATTGAAACATTTCGATGTCGACTGCTAAATGTGTATATACAACAAAATCGACTTAATACCTAAATATAAGATTACGGAACTCTTCCAAATGCACTGCCGTTGTGCCGTTAAGGCTTTTGTAGACTTCAGTAAGATAAAGAGGATTAATTTACTTAAATATGTTAAGCTAATGATTTGAGGGCATTTCAATATCGACTGCTAAATGTGTAAATACAAGAAAATCGACTATATACTTAAATATAAGATTACGGAATTCTTCTACATGCACTGTCGTTATGCCGCCATGGCTTTATAACACCTTCATTACGTTAAAGAAAGTTAATTAACTTAAATATGTTAAACTAATGATTGGAAGCATTTCGATAACGATTGCTAAATGTGTAAATACAAGAAAATCGACTTTATACCTAAATATAAGATTACGTAATTCTTCTAAATGCACTGCCGTTATACTTTCAAGGCTTTTGTAGACTTCAGTAAGATAGAGAGGGTTAATTAACTTAAATATTTTAAACTAATGAGTTGAGGCGTCTCGATATCGATTGCTAAATGTGTATATACAACAAACTCGACTTTATACCTAAATATAAGACTACGGAATTCTTCCAAATGCACTGCCGTTATAACGTTATGGCTTTTGTAGACTTCAGTAAGATAAAGAGGATTAATTTACTTAAATATGTTAAACTAATGATTTGAGGGCATTTCAATATCGACTGCTAAATGTGTATATACAAGAAAATCGACTTTATATCTAAATATAAGATAACGAAATTCTTCTACATGCACTGTCGTTATGCCGCCATGGCTTTAAAATCGCCTTCATTACGTTAAAGAAGGTTAATTAAATAAATATGTTAAACTAATGATTTGAAGCATTTCGATATCGATTGCTTAATGTGTATGTACAACAAAATCTAAATATAAGATAACGGAATTCATATAAATATACTGCCGTTAAGCCGTTATGGCTTTATGTAAACTTCAGTAAGATAAAGAAGGTTAATTAACTTAAATATGGTAAACCAGTTATTTGAAGCATTTCGATATCGGTTGCTAAATGTGTAAATACAAGAAAATCGACTTTATACCTAAATATAAAATTATAACATTACGGAATTCTTCTAAATGCACTGCCGTTATACCGTTAAGGCTTTATGTAGACTTCAGTAAGATAGAGAGGGTTAATTAACTTAAATATGTTAAACTAATGATTTGAAGCATTTCGATATCGATTGCTTAATATGTAAACACAAGAAAATCGACTTTATACCTAAATAGAAAATTACGGAATTCTTCTAAATGCACTGCCGTAATACCGCCGTGGCTATATGCCAAATTCAGATCGTTGAAGAAGGCTTATTAACTTAAATATGTTAAGCTAATGAGTCGAAGCATCTCGATATCGATAACTAAATGTGTATATACAACAAAATCTACTTTATACCTAAATATAAGATTACGGAATTCTTCCAAATGCACTGCCGTTAT
This sequence comes from Bactrocera correcta, assembly GCA_027475135.1. Lineage (NCBI taxonomy): Eukaryota > Metazoa > Arthropoda > Insecta > Diptera > Tephritidae > Bactrocera > Bactrocera correcta. Next base: position 42,418 of record JAPZAG010000370.1, on the reverse strand, counting down.
ACCGTTATGGCTTTATGTAAACTTCAGTAGGATAAAGAAGGTTAATTAACTTAAATATGTTAAACTAATGATTTGAAGCATTTCGATATCGCTTGCTAAATGTGTATATACAAGAAAATCGCCTTTATACCTAATTATAAGATTACGGAATTCTTCCCAATGCACTGCCGTTATACCGTTGTGGCTTTATGTAGAATTCAGTAAGATAGAGAGGGTTAATTAACTTAAATATGTTAAACTAATGATTTGAAGCATTTCGATATCGATTGCTTAATATGTAAACACAAGAAAATCGACTTTATACCTAAATAGAAAATTACGGAATTCTTCTAAATGCACTGCCGTAATACCGCCGTGGCTATATGCCAAATTCAGATCGTTGAAGAAGGCTTATTAACTTAAATATGTTAAGCTAATGAGTCGAAGCATCTCGATATCGATTACTAAATGTGTATATACAACAAAATCGACTTTATACCTAAATATTAGATTACGGAATTCTTCAAAACGCACTGCCGTTATACCGTTATGGCTTTATGTAAACTTCAGTAGGATAAAGAAGGTTAATTAACTTAAATATGTTAAACTAATGATTTGAAGCATTTCGATATCGCTTGCTAAATGTGTATATAAAAGAAAATCGATTTATACCTAAATAAAAGATTACGGAATTCTTCTACATGCACTGCCGTTATACTGCCGTGGCTATGTGCCAAATTCAGATCGGTAAAGAAGGTTCATTAACTTAAATATGTTAAGCTAATGAGTTGAAGCATCTCGATATCGATTGCTAAATGTGAAAATACAAGAAAATCGACTTTATGTTTAATATAAGATTACGGAATTCTTCTACATCCACTACCGTTATGCCAGCTTCAGATCGCTAAAGAAGGTTTGTTAACTTAAATATGTTAAACTAATAAATTGAAACATTTCGATGTCGACTGCTAAATGTGTATATACAACAAAATCGACTTAATACCTAAATATAAGATTAAGGAACTCTTCCAAATGCACTGCCGTTGTGCCGTTAAGGCTTTTGCAGAATTCAGTAAGATAAAGAGGATTTATTTACTTAAATATGTTAAGCTAATGATTTGAGGGCATTTCAATATCGACTGCTAAATGTGTAAATACAAGAAAATCGACTATATACTTAAATATAAGATAACGGAATTCTTCTACATGCACTGTCGTTATGCCGCCATGGCTTTAAAATCGCCTTCATTACGTTAAAGAAAGTTAATTAACTTAAATATGTTAAACTAATGATTGGAAGCATTTCGATAACGATTGCTAAATGCGTAAATACAAGAAAATCGACTTTATACCTAAATATAAGATTACGTAATTCTTCCAAATGCACTGCCGTTATGCCGTCAAGGCTTTTGTAGACTTCAGTAAGATAGAGAGGGTTAATTAACTTAAATATTTTAAACTAATGAGTTGAGGCGTCTCGATATCGATTGCTAAATGTGTATATACAACAAACTCGACTTTATACCTAGATATAAGATTACGGAATTCTTCCAAATGCACTGCCGTTATACCGTTATGGCTTTTGTAGACTTCAGTAAGATAAAGAGGATTAATTTACTTAAATATGTTAAACTAATGATTTGAGGGCATTTCAACATCGACTGCTAAATGTGTATATACAAGAAAATCGACTTTATATCTAAATATAAGATAACGAAATTCTTCTGAATGCACTGCCGTTATACCGTTAAGGCTTTATGTAGACTTCAGTAAGATAGAGAGGGTTAAATAACTTAAATATGTTAAACTAATGATTTGAAGCATTTCGATATCGATTGCTTAATATGTAAACACAAGAAAATCGACTTTATACCTAAATAGAAAATTACGGAATTCTTCTAAATGCACTGCCGTAATACCGCCGTGGCTATATGCCAAATTCAGATCGTTGAAGAAGGCTTATTAACTTAAATATGTTAAGCTAAAGAGTCGCAGCATCTCGATATCGATTACTAAATGTGTATATACAACAAAATCGACTTTATACCTAAATATTAGATTACGGAATTCTTCAAAATGCACTGCCGTTATACCGTTATGGCTTTATGTAAACTTCAGTAGGATAAAGAAGGTTAATTATCTTAAATATGTTAAACTAATGATTTGAAGCATTTCGATATCGCTTGCTAAATGTGTATATACAAGAAAATCGAATTTATGCCTAAATATAAGATAACGGAATTCTTCTAAATGCACTGCTCGCTTGCTAAATGTGTATATACAAGAAAATCGAATTTATACCTAAATATAAAATAACGGAATTCTTCTAAATGCACTGCCGTTATACCGTTAAGGCTTTATGTAGACTTCAGTAAGCTAAAAAATGTTTATTAACTTAATATGTTAAACTAATGAGTTGAAGCATTTTGATATCGATTGCTAAATGTGTATATACAACAAAATCGACTTTATACCTAATTATAAGATTACGGAATTCTTTTAAATACACTGCCGTTATGCCGCCATGGCTTTATATCAACTTCAATACGTTAAAGAAGGTTAATTAACTTAAATATGTTAAACTAATGATTTGAAGCATTTCGATATCGCTTGCTAAATGTGTATATACAAGCAAATCGAATTTATACCTAAAGATAAGATAACGCAATTCTTCTGAATGCACTGCAGTTATACCCTTAAGGCTTTATGTAGACTTCAGTGCGTTAAAGAACGTTTATTAACTTAGATATGTTAAACTAATGATTTGAAGCATTTCGATATCGATTGCTAAATGTGTATATACAAGAAAATCGACTTTATACCTAAATATTAGGTAACGGAATTCTTCTACATGCACTGCCGTTATGCCGCCATGGATTTATGCCAACTTCAATTCGTTAAAGAAGGTTTATTAACTTAATATGTTAAACTAATGAGTTGAAGCATTTCGATATCGCTTGCTAAATGTGCATATACATTAAAATCGACTTTATACCTAAATATAAGATAACGGAATTCTTTTAAATGCACTGCCGTTTTGCCGTTAAGGCTTTATGTAGACTTCAGTGCGTTAAAGAACGTTTATTAACTTAAATATGTTAAACTAATATTTTGAAGCATTTCGATATCGCTTGCTAAATGTGTATATACAAGAAAATCGAATTTATACCTTTATAAGATAACGGAATTCTTCTAATCACTGCCGTTATGCCGCCATGGCTTTATAACTTCATTCGTTAAAGAAGGTTTATTAACTTAATATGTTAAACTAATGATTGAAGCATTCGATATCGATTGCTAAATGTGTATATACAACAAATCGATTTATACCTAAAATAAGATTACGGAATTCTTCCAAATGCACTGCCGTTATACCTTAGGCTTATGTAAACTTCAGTGCGTTAAAGAACTTTATTAACTTAAATATGTTAAACTAATGATTTGAAGCATTTCGATATCGATTGCTTAATTGTAAATACAAGAAAATCGACTTTATACCTAAATAAAGTTTACGGAATTCTTCTAATGCACTGCAGTTATACCGTTAAGGCTTTATGTAACTATGGTTAAAGCATTCGGTATCGATTGCAAATTGATATACAAAAAATCGACTTTATACCTAAATATAAATAACGGAATTCTTTAATGCACTGCCGTTATGCCGCAGGCTTTATGCAACTTCAGTTCGTTAAGAAGTTTATTAACTTAAATATGTTAACTAATATTGAAGCATTTCGATATCGCTTTCTAAATGTGATATACATAAAATCGACTTTATACCTAATATAAGATACGGAATTCTTTTAAATCACTGCCGTTATGCCGCCATGGCTTTATTCAACTTCAATCGTTAAAGAAGGTTTATTAACTTAATATGTTAAACTAATATTTGAAGCATTTCGATATCGCTTGCTAAATGTGCATATACATTAAAATCGACTTTATACCTAAATATAAGATAACGGAATTTTTCTACATGAACTGCCGTTATGCCGCCATGGCTTTGTGTAAACTTCAGTGCGTTAAAGAAGCGTTATTACTTTAAATATGTTAAACTAATGATTTGAAGCGTTTCGATATCGATTGCTTAATATGTAAATACAAGAAAATCGACTTTATACCTAAATAGAAGTTTACGGAATTCTTCTGAATGCACTGCAGTTATACCGTTAAGGCTTTATGTAGACTTCAGTGCGTTAAAGAACATTTATTAACTTAAATATGTTAAACTAATGATTTGAAGCATTTCGATATCGATTGCTTAATATGTAAATACAAGAAAATCGACTTTATACCTAAATAGAAGTTTACGGAATTCTTCTGAATGCACTGCAGTTATACCGTTAAGGCTTTATGTAGACTTCAGTGCGTTAAAAGCATCTCGGTATCGATTGCGAAATATGTATATACAACAAAATCGACTTTATACCTAAATATAATATAACGGAATTCTTCTACATGCACTGCCGTTATGCCGCCATGGCTTTATGCCAACTTCAGTTCGTTTAAGAAGTTTTATTAACTTAAATATGTTAAGCTAATGAGTTGAAGCATTTCGATATCGCTTGCTAAATGTGTAAATACAAGAAAATCGAATTTATACCTAAATATAAGATTACGGAACTCTTCCAAATGCACTGCCGTTATGCCGTTAAGGCTTTTGTAGATTTCAGTAAGATAAAGACGATTTATTTACTTAAAGATGTTAAACTAATGATTTGAGGCATTTCAATATCGACTGCTAAATGTGTAAATACAAGAAAATCGACTATATACTTAAATATAAGATTACGGAATTCTTCTACATGCACTGTCGTTATGCCGCCATGGCCTTATATCACCTTCATTACGTTAAAGAAAGTTAATTAACTTAAATATGTTAAACTAATGATTGGAAGCATTTCGATATCGATTGCTAAATGTGTAAATACAAGAAAATAGAATTTACACCTAAATATAAGATTACGTAATTCTTCTAAATGCACTGCCGTTATGCCGTCAAGGCTTTTGTAGACTTCAGTAAGATAGAGAGGGTTAATTAACTTAAATATGTTAAACTAATGAGTTGAGGCGACTCGATATCGATTGCTAAATGTGTATATACAACAAACTCGACTTTATACCTAAATATAAGATTACGGAATTCTTCCAAATGCACTGCCGTTATACCGTTATGGCCTTATGTAAACTTCAGTAAGATAAAGAAGGTTAATTAACGTAAATATGTTAAACTAATGACTTGAAGCATTTCGTTATCGATTGCTAAATGTGCATATACAAGAAAATCGACCTTATATCTAAATATAAGATAACGACATTCTTCTAAATGCACAATATAAGATAACGAAATTCTTCTAAATGCACTGCCGTTATACCGTTAAGGCTTTATGTAGACTTCAGTAAGCTAAAAAATGTTTATTAATTCAATATGTTAAACTAATGATTTGAAGCATTTCGATATCGATATCTAAATGTGTATATAAAAGAAAATCGAATTTATACCTAAATAAAAGATTACGGAATTCTTCTACATGCACTGCCGTTATACCGCCGTGGCTATGTGCCAAATTCAGATCGTTAAAGAAGGTTCATTAACTTAAATATGTAAAGCTAATGAGTTGAAGCATCTCGATATCGATTGCTAAATGTGTATATACAACAAAATCGACTTTATACCTAAATATAAGATTACGGAATTCTTCCAAATGCACTGCCGTTATACCGTTATGGCCTTATGTAAACTTCAGTAAGATAAAGAAGTTTAATTAACTTAAATATGTTAAACTAATTATTTGAAGCATTTCGATATCGCTTGCTAAATGTGTATATACAAGAAAATCGAATTTATACCTAAATATACGATAACGAAATTCTTCTAAATGCGCTGCCGTTATACCGTTAAGGCTTAATGTAAACTTCAGTAAGCTTAAAAATGTTTATTCATTTAATATGTTAATCTAATGATTTGAAGCATTTCGATATCGATATCTACATGTGTATATAAAAGAAAATCGACTTTATATCTAAATAAAAGTTTACGGAATTCTTCTACATGCACTGCCGTAACGCCGCCGTGGCTATATGCCAAATTCAGATCGTTAAAGAAGGTTAATTAACTTAAATATGTTAAACTAATGACTTGAAGCGTTTCGTTATCGATTGCTAAATGTGTATATACAAGAAAATCGACTTTATACCTAAATATAAGATTACGGAATTTTTCTAAAAGCACAGCCGTTACACCGTTAAGGCTTTATGTAGGCTTCAGTAAGCTAAAAAATAGTTATTAACTTAATATGTTAAACTAATGAGTTGAAGCATCTCGATATCGAATGCTAAATGTGTATATACAACAAAATCGACTTTATACCTAAATATAAGATTACGGAATTCTTCTAAATGCGCTGCCGTTATACCGTTAAGGCTTAATGTAAACTTCAGTAAGCTTAAAAATGTTTATTCATTTAATATGTTAATCTAATGATTTGAGGCATTTCGATATCGATATCTACATGTGTATATAAAAGAAAATCGACTTTATACCTAAATAAAAGATTACGGAAATCTTCTACATGCACTGCCGTAACGCCGCCGTGGCTATATGCCAAATTCAGATCGTTAAAGAAGGTTCATTAACTTAAATATGGTAAGCTAATGAGTTGAAACATCTCGATATCGATTGCTAAATGTGTATATACAACAAAATCGACTTTATACCTAAATATAAGATTACGGAATTCTTCTACATGCACTGCCGTTATGCCGCCATGGCTTTACGCCAACTTCAGTTCGTTTAAGAAGTTTTATTAACTTAAATATGTTAAGCTAATGAGTTGAAGCATTTCGATATCGCTTGCTAAATGTGTAAATAAAAGAAAATCGAATTTATACCTAAATATAAGATTACGGAACTCTTCCAAATGCACTGCCGTTATGCCGTTAAGGCTTTTGTAGATTTCAGTAAGATAAAGACGATTTATTTACTTAAAGATGTTAAACTAATGATTTGAGGCATTTCAATATCGACTGCTAAATGTGTATAGACAAGAAAATCGAATTTATACCTAAATATAAGATAACGAAATTCTTCTAAATGCGCTGCCGTTATACCGTTAAGGCTTAATGTAAACTTCAGTAAGCTTAAAAATGTGTATTCATTTAATATGTTAATCTAATGATTTGAAGCATTTCGATATCGATATCTTCATGTGTATATAAAAGAAAATCGACTTTATATCTAAATAAAAGATTACGGAATTCTTCTACATGCACTGCCGTAACGCCGCCGTGGCTATATGCCAAGTTCAGATCGTTAAAGAAGGTTAATTAACTTAAATATGTTAAACTAATGACTTGAAGCGTTTCGTTATCGATTGCTAAATGTATATATACAAGAAAATCGAATTTATACCTAAATATAAGATAAGAATGCGCTGCCGTTATACCGTTAAGGCTTAATGTAAACTTCAGTAAGCTAAAAAATGTTTATTCATTTAATATGTTAATCTAATGATTTGAAGCATTTCGATATCGATATCTACATGTGTATATAGAAGAAAATCGACTTTAAACCTAATTAAAAGATTACGGAATTCTTCTACATGCACTGCCGTAACGCCGCCGTGGCTATATGCCAAATTCAGATCGTTAAAGAAGGTTCATTAATTTAAATATGGTAAGCTAATGAGTTCAAACATCTCGATATCGATTGCTAAATGTGTATATACAACAAAATCGACTTTATACCTAAATATAAGATTACGGAATTCTTCCAAATGCACTGCCGTTATACCGTTATGGCTTTATGTAAACTTCAGTAGGATAAAGAAGTTTAATTAACTTAAATATGTTAAACTAATGATTTGAAGCATTTCGATATCGCTTGCTAAATGTGTATATACAAGAAAATCGAATTTATACCTAAATATAAGATAACGAAATTCTTCTAAATGCGCTGCCGTTATACCGTTAAGGCTTAATGTAAACTTCAGTAAGCTTAAAAAGGTTTATTCATTTAATATGTTAATCTAATGATTTGAAGCATTGCGATATCTATATCTACATGTGTATATAAAAGAAAATCGACTTTATACCTAAATAAAAGATTACGGAATTCTTCTACATGCACTGCCGTAACGCCGCCGTGGCTATATGCCAAATTCAGAACGTTAAAGAAGGTTAATTAACGTAAATATGTTAAACTAATGACTTGAAGCATTTCGTTATCGATTGCTAAATGTGTATATACAAGAAAATCGACCATATTCCTAAATATAAGATAACGGAATTCTTCTAAATGCACTGCCGTTATACCATTAAGGCTTTATGTAGACTTCAGTAAGCTAAAAAATGTTTATTAATTTAATATGTTAAACTAATGATTTGAAGCACTTCGATATCGATATCTAAATGTGTATATACAACAAAATCGAATTATACCTAAATATAAGATAACGGAATTCTTCCAAGTGCACTGCCGTTATACCGTTATGGCCTTATGTAAACTTCAGTAAGATAAAGAAGGTTAATTAACTTACATATGTCAAACTAATGATTTGAAGCATTTCGTTATCGATTGCTAAATGTGTATATACAAGAAAATCGACTTTATACCTAAATATAAGATAACGGAATTCTTCTAAATGCACTGCCGTTATACCGCTAAGGCTTTATGTAGACTTCAGTAAGCTAGAAAATAGTTATTAACTTAATATGTTAAACTAATGAGTTGAAGCATCTCGATATCGATATCTACATGTGTATATAAAAGAAAATCGACTTTATACCTAAATATAAGATTACGGAATTCTTCCAAATGCACTGCCGTTATACCGTTATGCCTTTATGTAAACTTCAGTAGGATAAAGAAGGTTAATTAACTTAAATATGGTAAACTAATGATTTGAAGCATTTCGATATCGCTTGCTAAATGTGTATATACAAGAAAATCGAATTTATACCTAAATATAAGATAACGAAATTCTTCTAAATGCGCTGCCGTTATACCGTTAAGGCTTAATGTAAACTTCAGTAAGCTTAAAAATGTTTATTCATTTAATATGTTAATCTAATGATTTGAAGCATTTCGATATCGATATCTACATGTTTATATAAAAGAAAATCGACTTTATGCCTAAATAAAAGATTACGGAATTCTTCTACATGCACTGCCGTAAAAGAATAAAGAATTAAAGAATGTTAATTAACTTAAATATGTTAAACTAATGACTTGAAGCGTTTCGTTATCGATTGCGAAATGTGTATATACAAGAAAATCGACTTTATACCTAAATATAAGATAACGGAATTTTTCTTAAAGCACTGCCGTTATACCGTTAAGGCTTTATGTAGACTTCAGTAAGCTAAAAAATAGTTATTAACTTAATATGTTAAACTAATGAGTTGAAGCATCTCGATATCGAATGCTAAATGTGTATATACAACAAAATCGACTTTATACCTAAATACAAGATTACGGAATTCTTCCAAATGCACTGCCGTTATACCGTTATGGCTTTATGTAAACTTCAGTAAGATAAAGAAGGTTAATTAACTTATATATGTCAAACTAATGATTTGAAGCATTTCGTTATCGATTGCTAAATGTGTATATAAAAGAAAATCGACTTTATACCTAAATAAAAGATTACGGAATTCTTCTAAATGCACTGCCGTTATGCCGCCAAGGCTTTATAACAACTTCAATACGTTACAGAAGGTTAATTAACTTAAATATGTTAATCTAATGATTTAAAGAATTTCGATATCGATTCCTAAATATATAAATACAAGATAATCGACTTTATACCTAAATAGAAAATTACGGTATTCTTCTGAATGCACTGCAGTTATACCGTTAAGGCTTTATGTAGACTTCAGTGCGTTAAAGAACATTTATTAACTTAAATATGTTAAACTAATGATTTGAAGCATTTCGATATCGATTGCTAAATGTGTATATACAAGAAAATCGACTTTATACCTAAAAATAAGATTACGGAATTCTTCCAAATGCAGTGAAGTTATACCGTTAAGGCTTTATGTAGACTTCAGTGCGTTAAAGAAGGTTTATTAACTTAAACATGTTAAACTAATGATTTGAGGCATTTCAATATAGATTGCTAAATGTGTATATACAAGAAAATCGAATTTATACCTAAATATAAGATAACGGAATTATTCTAAATGCACTGCCGTAATGCCGTTAAGGCTTTATGTAGACTTCAGTTCGTTAAAGAAGGTTTATTAACTTAAATATGTTAAACTAATTATTTGGAGCATTTCGATATCGATTGCTAAATGTGTATATACAAGAAAATCGACTTTATACCTAAATATAAGATTACGGATTTCTTCCAAATGTACTGTCGTTATGCCGCCATGGCTTTATGTCAACTTCAATACGTTAAAGAAGCTCTATTAACTTAAATATGTTAAACTAATGATTTGAAGCATTTTGATATCGACTGCTAAATGTGTAAATGCAAGAAAATCGACTTTACACCTAAATATAAAATTATAACATTACGGAATTCTTCCAAATGCACTGCCGTTATACCGTTAAGGCTTTATGTAGACTTCGATTTTATACGTAAATAAAAGATTACGGAATTCTTCCAAATGCACTGCCGTTATGGTTTTATATCAACTTCAATACGTTAAAGAAGGTTAATTAACTTAAATGGGTTAAACTAATGGTTTGAAGCATTTTGATATCGCTTGCTAAATGAGCACATACAAGAAAGTCGACTTTATACCTAAATTTAAGATTACGGAATTCTTCCAAATGCAGTGAAGTTATACCGTTAAGGCTTTATGTAGACTTCAGTGCGTTAAAGAAGGTTTATTAACTTAAACATGTTAAACTAATGATTCGAGGCATTTCGATATAGATTGCTAAATGTGTATATACAAGAAAATCGAATTTATACCTAAATATAAGATAACGGAATTATTCTAAATGCACTGCCGTAATGCCGTTAAGGCTTTATGTAGACTTCAGTGCGTTAAAGAAGGTTTATTAACTTAAATATGTTGAACTAATGATTTGGAGCATTTCGATATCGATTGCTAAATGTGTATATACAAGAAAATCGACTTTATACCTAAATATAAGATTACGGAATTCTTCCAAATGTACTGTCGTTATGCCGCCATGGCTTTATGTCAACTTCAATACGTTAAAGAAGCTCTATTAACTTAAATATGTTAAACTAATGATTTGAAGCATTTTGATATCGACTGCTAAATGTGTAAATGCAAGAAAATCGACTTTACACCTAAATATAAAATTATAACATTACGGAATTCTTCTAAATGCACAGCCGTTATACCGTTAAGGCTTTATATAGACTTCAGTAAGCTAAAAAATGTTTATTAACTTAATATGTTAAACTAATGATTTGAAGCATTTAGATATCGATAGCTAAATATGTATATACAAGAAAATCGACTTCATACCTAAATATAAGATTATTGAATTCTTCTACATGCACTGCCGTTATGCCTCCACGGCTGTATGCCCACTTCAGATCGTTAAAGAAGGTTTATTAACTTAAATATGATAAACTAATGAGCTGAAGCTTTTCCATATCGATTGCTAAATGTGTATATACGAGAAAACCGATTTTATACTTAAATAAAAGATTACGGAATTCACCAAAATATACTGCCGTTATGCCGCTATGGCTTTATGTAAACTTAAGTAAGATAAAGAAGGTAAATTAACCTAAATATGCTAAACCTGTTATTTGAAGCATTTCGATATCGGTTGCTAAATGAGTATATACAACAAAATCTACTTTATACCTAAATATAAGATTACGGAATTCTTCTAAATGCACTGCCGTTATGCCGCCATGGTTTGTATCAACTTCAATACGTTAAGGAAGGTTAATTATTTTAAATATGTTAAACTAATGGCTTGAAGCATTTCGATATCGACTGCTAAATGTGTAAATACAACAAAGTCGACTTTATACCTAAATATAAAATTATAATATTACGGAGTTCTTCTAAATGCACTGCCGTTATGCCGTTAAGGCTTTATGTAGACCTCATTAAGCTAAAAAATGTTTATTAACTTAATATGTTAAACTAATGATTTGCAGCATTTCGATATCGATTGCTAAATGTGTATATACAAAAAAATCGAATTTATACCTAAATATAAGCCGTTATGCCGCCATGGCTTTGTGTTAACTTCAGTGCGTTAAAGTAGGTTTGTTAAGTTAAATATGTTAAACTATTGATTTGAAGCATTATGTTGTTATGCCGCCATGGCTTTGTGTTAACTTCAGTGCGTTAAAGTAGGTTTGTTAACCTAAATATGTTAAACTAATGATTTGAAGATTTTCGAAATCGATTGCTAAATGCATATATACAAGAAAATCGACTTTATACCTAAATATAAGATTACGGAATTCTTCCAAATGTACTGTCGCTATGCCGCCTTGGCCTTTTATCAACTTCAATATGTTATAGAAGGATAATTAACTTAAATATGTTAAACTAATGATTTGAAGCATTTCGATATCGATTGCTAAATTTGTATATACAACAAAATCGATTTTATACCTAAATATAAGCTTACGGAATTCTTCTAAATGCACTGCCGTTATACCGTTATGGCTTTATATCAACTTCAGTTAGTTAAAGAAGGTATATTAACTTAAACATGTTAAACTAATGATTTGAAGCATTTCGATATCGATTGCTAAATGAGTATATACAAGAAAATCGACTTTATACCTAAATATACATAAGTTTACGGAATTCTTCAAATGCACTGCCGTTATACCGTTATGGCTTTATATCAACTTCAGTTAGTTAAAGAAGGTTTATTAACTTAAACATGTTAAACTAATGATTTGAAGCATTTCGATATCGATTGCTAAATGAGTGTATACAAGAAAATCGACTTTATACCTAAATATAAGTTTACGGAATTCTTCAAATGCACTGCCGTTATACCGTTATGGCTTTATATCACCTTTAATACGTTAAAGAAGCTCTATAAACTTAAATATGTTAAACTAATGATTTGAAGATTATCGAAATCGATTGCTAAATGCATATATACAACAAAATCGACTAAATACCTAACTATAAGATTACGGATTTCTTCTGCATGCACTGCCGTTATGCCGCCATGGCTTTGTGTTAACTTCGGTTTAAAGTAGGTTTTTTAACTTAAATATGTCAAACTAATGATTTGAAGCATTTTGATATCGATTGCTAAATGAGTATATACAAGAAAATCGACTTTATACCTAAATATAAGATTACGGAATTCACCTACATGCATTGCCGTTATGCCGTTACGGCTTTATGTAACCTTCTGTAAGATAAAGAAGGTTAATTAACTTAAATATGTTAAACTAATGATTTAAGGCATTTCGATATCGATTGCTAAATGTGTATATACAAGAAAATCGACTTTATACCTAAATATAAGATTACGGAATTCTTCTAAATGCACTGCCGTTATGCAGTTATGGCTTTATGTTAATTTCTGTTCGTTAAAGAAGGTTTATTAACTTAAATATGTTAAACTAATGATTTGAAGCATTTTGATATCGATTGCTAATGAGTGTATACAAAAAAATCGACCTTATACCTAAACATAAAATTACGGGTTTCTTCTACATGCACTGCCGTTATGCCGCCTTGGCTTTATGTTAACTTCGGTGCGTTAAAGTAGGTGTTTTACCTTAAATATGTTAAACTAATGATTTGAAGCATTTCGATATTGATTGCTAAATGAGTGTATACAAGAAAATCGACCTTATACCTAAATATAAAATTACGGAATTCTTCCAAATGTACTGTCGTTATGCCGCGATGGCTTTATATCAACTTCAATATGGTAAAGAAGGTTAATTAACTTAAATATGTTAAACTTATGATTTGAGGCATTTCGATATCGATTGCTAAATGTGTATATACAAGAAAATCGACTTTATACCTAAATATAAGTTTACGGAATTCTTCTAAATGCACTGCCGTTATGCAGTTATGGTTTTATGTTAACTTCTGTTCGTTAAAGAAGGTTTATTATTTTATATATGTTAAACTAATGATTTGAAGCATTTCGATATCGATTGCTTAATGCATATATACAAGAATATCGACTTTATACCTACATATAAGATTACGGAATGCTTCTAAATGCACTGCCGTTATGCCGTTATGGCTTTATGTTGACTTCAGTTCGTTTAAGAAGGTTTATTAACTAAGATATGTTAAACCAGTTATTTGAAGCATTTCGATATCGATTGCTTAATGCATATATACAAGAAAACTCTTCCAAATGTACTGTCGTAATGCCACCATGGCTTTATATCAACTTAAAAACGTTAAAAAAGGTTAATTAACTTAAATATGTTAAACTAATGATTTGAAGCATTTCGTCATCGATTGCTAAATGTGTATATACAACAAAATCGATTTTATACCTAAATATAAGCTTACGGAATTCTTCTAAATGCACTGCCGTTATGCAGTTATGGCTTTATGTTAACTTCAGTGCGCTAAAGAAGCTTTATTAACTTAAATATGTTAAACTAATGATTTGAAGATTTCCGAAATCGATTGCTAAATGCATATACACAACAAAATCGACTTTATACCTATATATAAGATTACGTAATTCTTCCAAACGCACTGAAGTTATGCCGTTATGGCTTTATGTTAACTTCAGTTCGTTTAGGAAGGTTTATTAATTTAGATATGTGACACTAGTTATTTGAAGCATTTTGATATCGATTGCCTAATGCAAAATATACAAGAAAATCGACTTTATACCTACATATAAGATTACGGAATGCTTCTAAATGCACTGCCGTTATGCCGTTATGGCTTTATGTTGACTTCAGTTCGTTTAAGAAGTTTTATTAACTAAGATATGTTACACTAGTTATTTGAAGCATTTCGATATCGATTGCTTAATGCATATATACAAGAATATCGACTTTATACCTACATATAAGCTTACGGAATTCTTCTAAATGCACTGCCGTTATGCCGCCATGGCTTAATGTTGACTTCAGTGCGTTAAAGAAGCTTTATTAACTTAAATATGTTAAACCAGTTATTTGAAGCATTTCGATATCGTTTGCTTTATGCATATATATACAAGAAAATCGACTTTATACCTAAATATATGATAACGGAATTCTGTTCGTTAAAGAAGGTTTATTAACTTAAATATGTTAAACTAATGATTTGAAGATTTCCGAAATCGATTGCTAAATGCATATACACAACAAAATCGACTTTATACCTATATATAAGTTTACGTAATTCTTCCAAATGCACTGCCGTTATGCCGTTATGGCTTTATGTTAACTTCAGTTCGTTTAAGAAGGTTTATTAACTTAGATATGTTTCACTAGTTATTTGAAGCATTTCGAAATCGATTGCTTAATTCATATATACAAGAAAATCGACTTTATACTTAAGTATAAGATTACGGAATTCTTCTAAATGCACTGCCGTTATGGCTTTATGTTAACTTCAGTTCGTTTAAGAAGGTTTATTAACTAAGATATGTTACACTCGTTATTTGAAGCATTTCGAAATCGATTGCTTAATGCATATATACAAGAAAATCGACTTTATACTTAAGTATAAGCTTACGGAATTCTTCTAAATGCACTGCCATTATGCCGCCATGACTTTATGTTAACTTTAGTGCGTTAAAGAAGCTTTATTAACTTAAATATGTTAAACCAGTTATTTGAAGCATTTCGATATCTATTGGTTAATGCGTATATACAAGAAAATCGACTTTATACCTAAATATAAGAGTACGGAACTCTTCCAAATGTACTGTCGTAATGCCACCATGGCTTTATATCAATTTAAATACGATAAAAAAGGTTAATTAACTTAAATATTTTAAACTAATGATTTGAAGCATTTAGATATCGATTGCTAAATGTGTATATACAACAAAGTCGTCTTTATACCTAAATATAAGCTTACGGAATTCTTCTAAATGCACTGCCGTTATGCCGCCATGGTTTGTATCAACTTCAATACGTTAAAGAAGGTTAATTATTTTAAATATGTTAAACCAATGGTTTGAAGCATTTCGATATCGACTGCTAAATGTGTAAATACAACAAAATCGACTTTATACCTAAATATAAAATTATAACATTACGGAGTTCTTCTAAATGCACTGCCGTTATGCCGTTAAGGCTTTATGTAGACCTCATTAAGCTAAAAAATGTTTATTAACTTAATATGTTAAACTAATGATTTGCAGCATTTCGATATCGATTGCTAAATGTGTATATACAAAAAAATCGAATTTATACCTAAATATAAGCCGTTATGCGGCCATGGCTTTGTGTTAACTTCAGTGCGTTAAAGTAGGTTTGTTAACTTAAATATGTTAAACTTATGATTTGAAGCATTTTGTTTTATGCCGCCATGGCTTTGTGTTAAGTTCAGTGCGTTTAAGTAGGTTTGTTAACCTAAATATGTTAAACTAATGATTTGAAGATTTCGAAATCGATTGCTAAATGCATATATACAAGAAAATCGACTTTATACCTAAATATAAGATTACGGAATTCTTCAAAATGTACTGTCGCTATGCCGCCATGGCCCTTTATCAACTTCAATATGTTATAGAAGGATAGTTAACTTAAATATGTTAAACTAATGATTTGAAGCATTTCGATATCGATTGCTAAATGAGTATATACAAGAAAATCGACTTTATACCTAAATATAAGTTTACGGAATTCTTCAAATGCACTGCCGTCATACCGTTATGGCTTTATATCACCTTCAATACGTTAAAGAAGCTCTATTAACTTAAATATGTTAAACTAATGATTTGAAGATTTTCGAAATCGATTGCTAAATGCATATATACAACAAAATCGACTAAATACCTAACTATAAGATTACGGATTTCTTCTGCATGCACTGCCGTTATGCCGCCATGGCTTTGTGTTAACTTCGGTTTAAAGTAGGTTTTTTAACTTAAATATGTCAAACTAATGATTTGAAGCATTTCGATATCGATTGCTAAATGAGTATATACAAGAAAATCGACTTTATACCTAAATATAAGATTACGGAATTCACCTACATGCATTGCCGTTATGCCGTTATGGCTTTATGTAACCTACAGTAAGATAAAGAAGGTTAATTAACTTAAATATGTTAAACTAATGATTTGAGGCATTTCGATATCGATTGCTAAATGTGTATATACAAGAAAATCGACTTAATATCTAAATATAAGATTACGGAATTCTTCCAAATGTACTGTCGTTATGTCGCCATGGCCTTATATCACCTTCAATACGTTAAAGAAGCTTTATTTACTTAAATATGTTAAACTAATGATTTGAAGATTTTCGAAATCGATTGCCAAATGCATATATACAACAAAATCGAATTTATACCTAAATATAAGATTACGGGTTTCTTCTACATGCACTGCCGTTATGCCGCCTTGGCTTTGTGTTAACTTCGGTGCGTTAAAGTAGGTTTGTTACCTTAAATATGTCAAACTAATGATTTGAAGCATTTCGATATCGATTGCTAAATGAGTATATACAAGAAAATCGACTTCATACCTAAATATAAGATTACGGAATTCTTCCACATGCATTGCCGTTATGCCGTTAAGGCGTTTGCAGACTTCAGTAAGACAATGAGGGTTAAATAACTTAAATATGTTAAACTAATGATTTTAGGCATTTTGATATCGATTGCTAAATGTGTATATACAAGAAAATCGACTTTATACCTAAATATAAGATTACGGAATTCTTCTAAATGCACTGCCGTTATGCAGTTATGGCTTTATGTTAACTTTTGTTCGTTAAAGAAGGTTTATTAACTTAAATATGTTAAACTAATGATTTGAGGCATTTCGATATCGATTGCTAAATGAGTGTATACAAGAAAATCGACCTTATACCTAAATATAAAATTACGGAATTCTTCCAAATGTACTGTCGTTATGCCGCGATGGCTTTATATCAACTTCAATATGGTAAAGAAGGTTAATTAACTTAAATATGTTAAACTAAAGATTTGAGGCATTTCGATATCGATTGCTAAATGTGTATATACAAGAAAATCGACTTTATACCTAAATATAAGATTACGGAATTCTTCTAAATGCACTGCCGTTATGCAGTTATGGCTTTATGTTAACTTCTGTTCGTTAAAGAAGGTTTATTATTTTAAATATGTTAAACTAATGATTTGAAGCATTTCGATATCGATTGCTAAATGAGTTTATACAAGAAAATCGATTTTATACATAAATAAAAGTTTACGGAAATCTTCCAAATGGTACTGCCGTTATACCGTTACGGCTTTATGTTAACTTCAGTTAGTTAAAGAAGTTTTATTAACTTAAATATGTTAAACCAGTTATTTGAAGCATTTCGATATCGATTGCTTGATGCATATATACAAGAAAATCGACTTTATACCTAAATATAAGAGTACGGAACTCTTCCAAATGTACTGTCGTAATGCCACCATTGCTTTATATTAATTTAAATACGTTAAAAAAGGTTAATTAACTTACATATGTTAAACTAATGATTTGAAGCATTTAGATATCGATTGCTAAATGTGTATATACAACAAAATCGTCTTTATACCTAAATATAAGCTTACGGAATTCTTCTAAATGCACTGCCGTTATGCCGCCATGGCTTTATGTTAACTTCAGTGCGTTAAAGAAGCTTTATTAACTTAAATATGTTAAACTAATGATTTGAAGATTTTCGAAATCGATTGCTAAATGCATATACACAACAAAATCGACTTTATACCTAAATATAAGATTACGGAATTCTTCCAAATGCACTGCCGTTATGCCGTTATGGCTTTATGTTAACTTCAGTTCGTTCAAGAAGGTTTATTAACTTAGATATGTTACACTAGTTATTTGAAGCATTTCGAAATCGATTGCCTAATGCATATATACAAGAAAATCAACTTTATACCTACATATAAGATTACGGAATGCTTCTAAATGCACTGCCGTTATGCCGTTATGGCTTTATGTTAACTTCAGTTCGTTTAAGAAGGTTTATTAACTAAGATATGTTACACTCGTTATTTGAAGCATTTCGAAATCGATTGCTTAATGCATATATACAAGAAAATCGACTTTATACCTAAATATAAGCTTACGGAATTCTTCTAAATGCACTGTCGTTATGCCGCCATGGCTTTATGTTAACTTCTGTTCGTTAAAGAAGGTTTATTAACTTAAATATGTTAAACTAATGATTTGAAGATTTTCGAAATCGATTGCTAAATGCGTATACACAACAAAATCGGCTTTATACCTAAATATAAGATAACGGAATTCTTCCAAATGCACTGCCGTTATGGCTTTATGTTAACTTCAGTTCGTTTAAGAAGGTTTATTAACTTGGATATGTTAAACTAATGATTTGAGGCATTTCGATATCGATTGTTAAATGCGTATATACAAGATAATCGACTTTATACCTAAACATAAGATTACGGAATTCTTCTAAATGCGCTGCCGTTATGCAGTTATGGCTTTATGTTAACTTCTGTTCGTTACAGAAGGTTTATTAACTTAAATATGTTAAACTAATGATTTGAAGATTTTCGAAATCGATTGCTAAATGCATATATACAAAAAAATCTTATTTATACCTAAATATAAGATTAAGGATTTCTTCCAAATGTACTGTCGTTATGCCGCTATGGCTTTATATCACCTCAATACGTCAAAGAAGGTTAATTAACTTAACTTGTTAAACTAATGATTTGAAGCATTTTGATATCGATTGCTAAATGCGTATATACAAGAAAATCGACTTTATACCTAAACATAAGGTTACGGAATTATTCTAAATGCACTGCCGTTATGCCGCCATGGATTTATGCCAACTTCAGTTCGTTAAAGAAGGTTTATTAACTTAAATATGTTAAACTAATGATTTGAAGCATTTCTATATCGATTGCTAAATGAGTATATACAAGAAAATCGACTTTATACCTAAATATAAGATTACGGAATTCTTCCAAATGCAGTGCCGTTACGCCGTTAAGGCTTTTGTAGACTTTAGTAAGATAAAGAGGGTTAATTAGCTTAAATATGTTAAACTAATGATTTGAAGCATTTCGATATCGATTGCTAAATGTGCATATACGAGCAAATCGACTTTATACCTAAATATAAGATTACGGAATTCTTCTAAACGTTATGCCGTTATTGCTTTATGCTAACTTCTGTTCGTTAAAGAAGGTTAATTAACTTAAATATGTTAAACTAATGATTTGAAGCATTTCGATATCGATTGCTAAATGTGCATATACAAAAAAATCGAATTTATACCTAAATATAAGATTACGGAATTCTTCTAAACGTTATGCCGTTATGGCTTTATGTTAACTTCTGTTCGTTAAAGAAGGGTAATTAACTTAAATATGTTAAACTAATGATTTGAAGCATTTCGATATCGATTGCTAAATGTGCATATACAAAAAAATCGAATTTATACCTAAATAGAAGATTACGGAA
Source organism: Bactrocera correcta (assembly GCA_027475135.1). Classification (NCBI taxonomy): domain Eukaryota; kingdom Metazoa; phylum Arthropoda; class Insecta; order Diptera; family Tephritidae; genus Bactrocera; species Bactrocera correcta. The sequence continues at coordinate 21,885 of JAPZAG010000370.1, read as the reverse complement.
TTCTTCTACATGCTCTGCCGTTATGCCGTCATGGCTTTGTGTTAACTTCAGTGCGTTAAAGTAGGTTTGTTGACTTAAATATGTTAAACTTATGATTTGAAGCATTCCGCTATCGATTGCTAAATGAGCAATTACAAGAAAATCGACTTTATACCTAAATATAAGATTACTTAATTCTTCTAAATGCACTGCCGTTATGCCGTTATGGCTTTAGTTTAACTTCAGTTCGTTTAAGGAGGTTTATTAACTTAGATATGTCACACCAGTTATTTGAAGCATTTCGAAATCGATTGCTTAATGCATATATACAAGAAAATCGACTTTCTACCTAAATATAAGATTACGGAATTCTTCCAAATGTACTGTCGTAATGCCGCCATGGCTTTATATCACCTTCAATACGTTAAAGAAGGTTAATTAACTTAACTTGTTAAACTAATGATTTAAAGTATTTCGATATCGATTGCTAAATGCGTATATACAACAAAATCGATTTTATACCTAAATATAAGCTAACGGAATTCTTCTAATTACACTGCCGTTATGCCGTTATGGCTTTAAGTTAACTTCAATATGTTATAGAAGCATAATTAACTTAAATATGTTAAACTAATGATTTGAGGCATTTCGATATCGATTGCTAAATGTGTATATATAAGAAAATCGACTTTATACCTAAATATAATATTACTTAATTCTTCTAAATGCACTGCCGTTATGCCGTTATGGCTTTATGTTAACTTCAGTTCGTTTAAGAAGGTTTATTAACTTAGATATGTTACACCAGTTATTTGAAGCATTTTGAAATCGATTGCTTAATGCATATACACAAGACTCTATACCTTAATATAAGATTACGGAATTCTTCCAAATGTACTGTCGTAATGCCGCCATGGCTTTATATCACCTTCAATACGTTAAAGAAGGTTAATTAACTTAACTTGTTAAACTAATGATTTAAAGTATTTCGATATCGATTGCTTAATGCATATATACAAGAAAATCGACTTTATACCTAAATATAAGAGTACGGAATTCTTCCAAATGTGCTGTCGTTATGCCGCCATGGCTTTATATCAACTTCAATATGTTAAAGAAGATTAGTTAACTTAAATATGTTAAACTAATGATTTGAGGAATTTCGATATCGATTACTAAATGTGTATATATAACAAAATCGACTTTATACCTAAATATAAGATTACGAAATTCTCCCAAATGCCCTGCCGTTATACCGTTATGGCTTTATGTAAACTTCAGTAAGATAAAGAAGGTTAATTAACTTAAATATGTTAAACTAATGATTTGAAGCATTTCGATATCGATTGCTGAATGCGTATATACAAGAAAATCGACTTTATACCTAAATATAAGATTACGGAATTACTCTAAATGCAGTGCCGTTATGCCGCCATGGTCTTATGCCAACTTCAGTTCGTTAAAGAAGGTTAATTAACTTAAATATGTTAAACTAATGATTTGAGGCATTTCGATATCGATTGATAAATGAGTATATACAAGAAAATCGACTTTACACCTTAACGACTTCTACTTAAGACTTTCTACCTAAATATAAGATTACGGAATTCTTCCAAATGTACTGTCGTAATGCCGCCATGGCTTTATATCACCTTCAATACGTTAAAGAAGGTTAATTAACTTAACTTTTTAAACTAATGATTTGAAGCATTTCGATATCGATTGCTAAATGCGTATATATAAGAAAATCGACTTTATACCTAAATATAATATTACTTAATTCTTCTAAATGCACTGCCGTTATGCCGTTATGGCTTTATGTTAACTTCAGTTCGTTTAAGAAGGTTTATTAACTTAGATATGTTACACCAGTTATTTGAAGCATTTTGAAATCGATTGCTTAATGCATATATACAAGAAAATCGACTTTATACCTAAATATAAGATTACGGAATTCTTCAAAATCTACTGTCGTTATGCCGCCATAGCTTTATGCCAACTTCAGTTCGTTCAAAAAGGTTTATTAACTTAAATATGTTAAACTAATGATTTGAAGCATTTTGATATCGATTGCTAAATGAGTATATACAAGAAAATCGACTTTACACCTTAACGACTTCTACTTAAGACTTTCTACCTAAATATAAGATTACGGAATTCTTCCAAATGTACTGTCGTAATGCCGCCATGGCTTTATATCACCTTCAATACGTTAAAGAAGGTTAATTAACTTAACTTGTTAAACTAATGATTTGAAGCATTTCGATATCGATTGCTAAATGCGTATATACAACAAAATCGATTTTATACCTAAATATAAGCTTACGGAATTCTTCTAAATACACTGCCGTTATGCCGTTATTGCTTTATGTTAACTTCAATATGTTATAGAAGGTTAATTAACTTAAATATGTTAAACTAATGATTTGAGGCATTTCGATATCGATTGCTAAATGTGTATATATAAGAAAATCGACTTCATACCTAAATATAATATTACTTAATTCTTCTAAATGCACTGCCGTTATGCCGTTATGGCTTTATGTTAACTTCAGTTCGTTTAAGAAGGTTTATTAACTTAGATATGTTACACCAAATATTTGAAGCATTTTGAAATCGATTGCTTAATGCATATATACAAGAAAATCGACTTTATACCTAAATATAAGATTACGGAATTCTTCCAAATGTACTGTCGTTATGCCGCCATGGCTTTATATCAACTTCAATATGTTAAAGAAGTTTAATTAACTTAAATATGTTAAACTAATGATTTTAGGCTTTTCGGTATCGATAGCTAAATGAGTATATACAAGAAAATCGACTTTATACCTAAATATAAGATTATGGAATTCTTCCAAATGCACTGCCGTTATACCGCCATGGATTTATGCCAACTTCAGTTCGTTAAAGAAGGTTTATTAACTTAAATATGTAAAACTAATGATTTGAAGCATGTCGATATCGATAGCTAAATGAGTATATACAAGAAAATCGACTTTATACCTAAATATAAGATTACGGAATTCTTCCAAATGCACTGCCGTTATGCCGTTAAGGCTTTTGTAGACTTTAATAAGATAAAGAGGGTTTATTAACTTAAATATGTTAAACAAATGATTTGAAGCATTTCGATATCGATTGCCAAATGCATATATGCAAGGAAATCGACGTTATACCTAAATATAAGATTACGGAATAATTCTGAATGCACTGCCGTTATGCCGCCATGGATTTATGCCAACTTCAGTTCGGTAAAGATGGTTTGTTAACTTAAATATGTTAAACTAATGATTTGAAGCATTTCGATATCGATTGCTGAATGAGTATATACAAGAAAATCGACTTTATACCTAAATATAAGATTATGGAATTCTTCCAAATGCACTGCCGTTATACCGTTATGGATTTATGCCAACTTCAGTTCGTTAAAGAAGGTTTATTAACTTAAATATGTTAAACTAATGATTTGAAGCATGTCGATATCGATAGCTAAATGAGTGTATACAAGAAAATCGACTTTATACCTAAATAGAAAATTACGGTAATCTTCTGAATGCACTGCAGTTATACCGTTAAGGCTTTATGTAGACTTCAGTGCGTTAAAGAACGTTTATTAACTTAAATATGTTAAACTAATGATTTGAAGCATTTCGATATCGATTGCTAAATGTGTATACACAAGAAAATCGACTTTATACCTAAATATAGGATTACGGAATTCTTCCAAATGCAGTGAAGTTATACCGTTAAGGCTTTATGTAGACTTCAGTACGTTAAAGAAGGTTTATTAACTTAAACATGTTAAACTAATGATTTGAGGCATTTCAATATAGATTGCTAAATGTGTATATACAAGAAAATCGAATTTATACCAAAATTTAAGATATCGGAATTATTCTAAATGCACTGCCGTAATGCCGTTAAGGCATTTGTAGACTTCAGTTCGTTAAAGAAGGTTTATTAACTTAAATATGTTAAACTAATGATTTGGAGCATTTCGATATCGATTGCTAAATGTGTATATACAAGAAAATCGACTTTATACCTAAATATAAGATTACGGAATTCTTCCAAATGTACTGTCGTTATGCCGCCATGGCTTTATGTCAACTTCAATACGTTAAAGAAGGTTAATTATTTTAAATATGTTAAACTAATGGTTTGAAGCATTTCGATATCGACTGCTAAATGTGTAAATACAACAAAATCGACTTTATACCTAAATATAAAATTATAATATTACGGAGTTCTTCTAAATGCACTGCCGTTATGCCGTTAAGGCTTTATGTAGACCTCATTAAGCTAAAAAATGTTTATTTAACATATTAAGTTATGTTAAACTAATGATTTGCAGCATTTCGATATCGATTGCTAAATGTGTATATACAAAAAAATCGAATTTATACCTAAATATAAGCCGTTATGCCGCCATGGCTTTGTGTTAACTTCAGTGCGTTAAAGTAGGTTTGTTAACTTAAATATGTTAAACTATTGATTTGAAGCACTTTGTTGTTATGCCGCCATGGCTTTGTATTAACTTCAGTGCGTTAAAGTAGGTTTGTTAACCTAAATATGTTAAACTAATGATTTGAAGATTTTCGAAATCGATTGCTAAATGCATATATACAAGAAAATCGACTTTATACCTAAATATAAGATTACGGAATTCTTCCAAATGTACTGTCGCTATGCCGCCCTGGCCTTTTATCAACTTCAATATGTTATAGAAGGATAATTAACTTAAATATGTTAAACTAATGATTTGAAGCATTTCGATATCGATTGCTAAATTTGTATATACAACAAAATCGATTTTATACCTAAATATAAGCTTACGGAATTCTTCTAAATGCACTGCCGTTATACCGTTATGGCTTTATATCAACTTCAGTTAGTTAAAGAAGGTTTATTAACTTAAACATGTTAAACTAATGATTTGAAGCATTTCGATATCGATTGCTAAATGAGTATATACAAGAAAATCGACTTTATACCTAAATATAAGTTTACGGAATTCTTCAAATGCACTGCCGTTATACCGTTATGGCTTTATATCACCTTCAATACGTTAAAGAAGCTCTAATAACTTAAATATGTTAAACTAATGATTTGAAGATTATCGAAATCGATTGCTAAATGCATATATACAACAAAATCGACTAAATACCTAACTATAAGATTACGGATTTCTTCTGCATGCACTGCCGTTATGCCGCCATGGCTTTGTGTTAACTTCGGTTTAAAGTAGGTTTTTTAACTTAAATATGTCAAACTAATGATTTGAAGCATTTCGATATCGATTGCTAAATGAGTATATACAAGAAAAGCGACTTTATACCTAAATATAAGATTACGGAATTCACCTACATGCATTGCCGTTATGCCGTTACGGCTTTATGTAACCTTCAGTAAGATAAAGAAGGTTAATTAACTTAAATATGTTAAACTAATGATTTGAGGCATTTCGATATCGATTGCTTAATGTGTATATACAAGAAAATCGACTTTATACCTAAATATAAGATTACGGAATTCTTCTAAATGCACTGCCGTTATGCAGTTATGGCTTTATGTTAACTTCTGTTCGTTAAAGAAGGTTTATTAATTTAAATATGTTAAACTAATGATTTGAAGCATTTCGATATCGATTCATAAATGAGTGTATACAAGAAAATCGACCTTATACCTAAATATAAAATTACGGAATTCTTCCAAATGTACTGTCGTTATGCCGCGATGGCTTTATATCAACTTCAATATGGTAAAGAAGGTTAATTAACTTAAATATGTTAAACTAATGATTTGAGGCATTTCGATATCGATTGCTAAATGTAAATATACAAGAAAATCGACTTTATACCTAAATATAAGATTACGGAATTCTTCTAAATGCACTGCCGTTATGCAGTTATGGCTTTATGTTAACTTCAGTGCGTTAAAGAAGCTTTATTAACTTAAATATGTTAAACTAATGATTTGAAGATTTCCGAAATCGATTGCTAAATGCATATACACAACAAAATCGACTTTATACCTATATATAAGATTACGTAATTCTTCCAAATGCACTGCCGTTATGCCGTTATGGCTTTATGTTAACTTCAGTTCGTTTAAGAAGGTTTATTAATTTAGATATGTTACATAAGTTATTTGAAGCATTTCGATATCGATTGCTTAATGCATATATACAAGAAAATCGACTTTATACCTACATATAAGATTACGGAATGCTTCTTAATGCACTGCCGTTATGCCGTTATGGCTTTATGTTGACTTCAGTTCGTTTAAGAAGGTTTATTAACTAAGATATGTTACACTAGTTATTTGAAGCATTTCGAAATCGATTGCTTAACGCATATATACAAGAAAATCGACTTTATACCTAAATATAAGCTTACGGAATTCTTCTAAATGCACTGCCGTTATGCCGCCATGGCTTTATGTTGACTTCAGTGCGTTAAAGAAGCTTTATTAACTTAAATATGTTAAACCAGTTATTTGAAGCATTTCGATATCGTTTGCTTTATGCATATATATACAAGAAAATCGACTTTATACCTAAATATATGATAACGGAATTCTTCTACATGCACTGCCGTTATGCCGCCATGGCTTTGTGTTAACTTCAGTAAAATAAAGAGGGTTAATTAGCTTAAATATGTTAAACTAATGATTTGAAGATTTTCGAAATCGATGGCTAAATGCGTATACACAACAAAATCGACTTTATACCTAAATGTTAGATTACGGAATTCTTCCAAATGAACTGCCGTTATGCCGTTATGGCTTTATGTTAACTTCAGTTCGTTTAAGAAGGTTTATTAACTTAGATATGTTTCACTAGTTATTTGAAGCATTTCGAAATCGATTGCTTAATGCATATATACAAGAAAATCGACTTTCTACCTAAATATAAGATTACGGAATTCTTCTAAATGCACTGCCGTTATGGCTTTATGTTAACTTCAGTTCGTTTAAGAAGGTTTATTAACTAAGATATGTTACACTCGTTATTTGAAGCATTTCGAAATCGATTGCTTAATGCATATATACAAGAAAATCGACTTTATACTTAAATATAAGCTTACGGAATTCTTCTAAATGCACTGCCGTTATGCCGCCATGGCTTTATGTTAACTTCAGTGCGTTAGAGAAGCTTTATTAACTTAATTATGTTAAACCAGTTATTTGAAGCATTTCGACATCTATTGGTTAATGCGTATATACAAGAAAATCGACTTTATACCTAAATATAAGAGTACGGAACTCTTCCAAATGTACTGTCGTAATGCCACCAAGGCTTTATATCAATTTAAATACGATAAAAAAGGTTAATTAACTTAAATATGTTAAGCTAATGATTTGAAGCATTTAGATATCGATTGCTTAATGTGTATATACAACAAAATCGTCTTTATACCTAAATATAAGCTTACGGAATTCTTCTAAATGCACTGCCGTTATGCCGCCATGGTTTGTATCAACTTCAATACGTTAAAGAAGGTTAATTATTTTAAAATTGTAAACCAATGGTTTGAAGCATTTCGATATCGACTGCTAAATGTGTAAATACAACAAAATCGACTTTATACCTAAATATAAAATTATAACATTACGGAGTTCTTCTAAATGCACTGCCGTTATGCCGTTAAGGCTTTATGTAGACCTCATTAAGCTAAAAAATGTTTATAAACTTAATATGTTGAACTAATGATTTGCAGCATTTCGATATCGATTGCTAAATGTGTATATACAAAAAAATCGAATTTATACCTAAATATAAGCCGTTATGCCGCCATGGCTTTGTGTTAACTTCAGTGCGTTAAAGTAGGTTTGTTAACTTCAGTATGTTAAACTAATGATTTGAAGCATTTTGTTGTTATGCCGCCATGGCTTTGTGTTAAGTTCAGTGCGTTAAAGTAGGTTTGTTAACCTAAATATGTTAAACTAATGATTTGAAGATTTCGAAATCGATTGCTAAATGCATATATACAAGAAAATCGACTTTATACCTAAATATAAGATTACGGAATTCTTCCAAATGTACTGTCGCTATGCCGCCATGTCCTTTTATCAACTTCAATATGTTATAGAAGGATAATTAACTTAAATATGTTAAACTAATGATTTGAAGCATTTCGATATCGATTGCTAAATTTGTATATACAACAAAATCGACTTTATACCTAAATATAAGCTTACGGAATTCTTCTAAATGCACTGCCGTTATGCCACCATGGCTTTATGTTAACTTCAGTGCGTTAAAGAAGCTTTATTAACTTAAATATATTAAACTAATGATTTGAAGATTTTCGAAATCGATCGCTTAATGCATATATACAACAAAATCGACTTTATACCTAAATATAAGATTACGGAATTCTTCAAATGCACTGCCGTTATACCGTTAAGGCTTTATATCAACATCAGTTAGTTAAAGAAGGTTTATTAACTTAAACATGTTAAACTAATGATTTGAAGCATTTCGATATCGATTGCTAAATGAGTATATACAAGAAAATCGACTTTATACCTAAATATAAGTTTACGGAATTCTTCAAATGCACTGCCGTTATACCGTTATGGCTTTATATCACCTTCAATACGTTAAATAAGCTCTATTAACTTAAATATGTTAAACTAATGATTTGAAGATTTTCAAAATCGATTGCTAAATGCATATATACAACAAAATCGACTAAATATCTAACTATAAGATTACGGATTTCTTCTGCATGCACTGCCGTTATGCCGCCATGGCTTTGTGTTATCTTCGGTTTAAAGTAGGTTTTTTAACTTAAATATGTCAAACTAATGATTTGAAGCATTTCGATATCGATTGCTAAATGAGTATATACAAGAAAATCGACTTTATACCTAAATATAAGATTACGGAATTCACTTACATGCATTGCCGTTATGCCGTTATGGCTTTATGTAACCTTCAGTAAGATAAAGAAGGTTAATTAACTTAAATATGTTAAACTAATGATTTGAGGCATTTCGATATCGATTGCTAAATGTGTATATACAAGAAAATCGACTTAATATCTAAATATGAGGTTACGGAATTCTTCCAAATGTACTGTCGTTATGTCGCCATGGCCTTATATCACCTTCAATACGTTAAAAAAGCTTTATTAACTTAAATATGTTAAACTAATGATTTGAAGATTTTCGAAATCGATTGCCAAATGCATATATACAACAGAATCGACTTTATACCTAAATATAAGATTACGGGTTTCTTCTACATGCACTGCCGTTATGCCGCCATGGCTTTGTGTTAACTTCGGTGCGTTAAAGTAGGTTTGTTAAATTAAATATGTCAAACTAATGATTTGAAGCATTTCGATATCGATTGCTAAATGAGTATATACAAGAAAATCGACTTCATACCTAAATATAAGATTACGGAATTCTTCTACATGCATTGCCGTTATGCCGTTAAGGCGTTTGCAGACTTCAGTAAGATAAAGAGGGTTAATTAACTTAAATATGTTAAACTAATGATTTGAGGCATTTTGATATCGATTGCTAAATGTGTATACACAAGAAAATCGACTTTATACCTAAATATAAGATTACGGAATTCTTCTAAATGCACTGCCGTTATGCAGTTATGGCTTTATGTTAACTTCTGTTCGTTAAAGAAGGTTTATTAACTAAAATATGTTAAACTAATGATTTGAAGCATTTCGATATCGATTGCTAAATGATGTGTACAAGAAAATCGACCTTATACCTAAATATAAGATTACGGAATTCTTCAAATGCACTGCCGTTATGCCGCATGGCTTTATGTTAACTTCAATTGTTAAAGAAGGTTTATTAACTTAAATATGTTAAACTAAAGATTTGAAGCATTTCGATATCGATTGCTAAATGCATATATACAAGAAAATCGACTTTATACCTAAATATAAGATTACGGAATTCTTCTAAATGCACTGCTTCGTTATGCCGTTAACTTCTGTCTTTAAGATTAATTTTAAATATGTTAAAAAGGTTTAATTAACTTCAAATATGTTAAACTAAATGATTTGAAAAAGCATTTAGATATCGATTGCTAAATGTGTATATACAACAAAATCGTCTTTATACCTAAATATAAGATTACGGAATTCTTCTAAATGCACTGCCGTTATGCCGTTATGGCTTTATGTTACTTCAGTTCGTTAAAGAAGGTTTATTAACTAAATATGTTAACACTATGTTATTTGAAGCATTTCGAAATCGATTGCTAAATGCATATATACAAGAAAATCGACTTTATACCTAAATATATGATTACGGAATTCTTCTAAATGCACTGCCGTTATGCCGCCATGGCTTTATGTTAACTTCAGTGCGTTAAAGAAGGTTTATTAACTTAAATATGTTAAACTAGTTATTTGAAGCATTTCGATATCGATTGCTTAATGCATATATACAAGAAAATCGACTTTATCCCTAAATATAAGAGTTACGGAATTCTTCCAAATGTACTGTCGTTATGCCACCATGGCTTTATTCAATTTAAATACGTTAAAAAAGGTTTATTAACTTAATATGTTAAACTAATGATTTGAAGCATTTAGATATCGATTGCTAAATGTGTATATACAACAAAATCATCTTTATACCTAAATATAAGACTTACGGAATTCTTCTAAATGCACTGCCGTTATGCCGCCATGGCTTTATGTTAACTTCAGTCGTTAAAGAAGGTTTATTAACTTAAATATGTTAAACTAATGATTTGAAGCATTTCGAAATCGATTGCTAAATGCATATATACAACAAAATCGACTTTATACCTAAATATATGATTACGGAATTCTTCCAAATGCACTGCCGTTATGCCGCCATGGCTTTATGTTAACTTCAGTAAAATTAAAGAAGGTTTAATTAACTTAAATATGTTAAACTAATGATTTGAAGATTTTCGAAATCGATTGCTAAATGCATATACACAACAAAATCGACTTTATACCTAAATATTAGATTACGGAATTCTTCCAAATGCATTGCCGTTATGCCGTTATGGCTTTATGTTAACTTCAGTTCGTTTAAGAAGGTTTATTAACTTAGATATGTTACACTAGTTATTTGAAGCATTTCGAAATCGATTGCTTAATGCATATATACAAGAAAATCTTACTTTATACCTAAATATAAGATTACGGAATTCTTCTAAATGCACTGCCGTTATGCGTATGGCTTTATGTTAACTTCAGTTCGTTTAAGAAGGTTTATTAACTAAGATATGTTACACTAGTTATTTGAAGCATTTCGAAATCGATTGCTTAATGCATATATACAAGAAAATCGACTTTATACCTAAATATAAGCTTACGGAATTCTTCTAAATGCACTGTCGTTATGCCGCCATGGCTTTATGTTAACTTCAGTTCGTTAAAGAAGGTTTATTAACTTAAATATGTTAAACTAATGATTTGAAGATTTTCGAAATCGATTGCTTAATGCATATACACAACAAAATCGACTTTATACCTAAATATAAGATTACGGAATTCTTCCAAATGCACTGCCGTTATCCGTATGGCTTTATGTTAACTTCAGTTCTGTTAAGAAGGTTTATTAACTTAGATATGTTAAACTAATGATTTGAAGCATTTCGATATCGATTGCTAAATGCGTATATACAAGAAAATCGACTTTATACCTAAATATAAGATTACGGAATTCTTCTAAATGCACTGCCGTTATGCAGTATGGCTTTATGTTAACTTCAGTTCGTTAAAGAAGGTTTATTAACTTAAATATGTTAAACTAATGATTTGAAGATTTTCGAAATCGATTGCTAAATGCATATATACAAAAAATCGACTTTATACCTAAATATAAGTTTACGGAATTCTTCCAAATGCACTGTCGTTATGCCGCTATGGCTTTATGTAACTTCAGTACGTAAAGAAGGTTAATTAACCTAATATGTTAAACTAATGATTTGAAGCATTTTCGATATCGATTGCTTAATGCGTATATACAACAATAATCGACTTTATACCTAAATATAAGATTACGGAATTCTTCCAAATGACTGCCGTTATCCGTTATGGCTTTATGTTAACTTTAGTTCGTTAAAGAAGGTTAATTAACTTAGATATGTTACACTAGTTATTTGAAGCATTTCGAAATCGATTGCTTAATGCATATATACAAAAAATCGACTTTATACCTAAATATAAGATTACGGAATTCTTCCAAATGACTGTCGTTATGCAGCCATGGCTTTATGTAACTTCAGTACGTTAAAGAAGGTTAATTAACTTAAATATGTTAAACTTATGATTTGAAGCATTTCGATATCGATTGCTAAATGTGTATATACAACAAAATCGACTTTATACCTAAATATAAGCTTACGGAATTCTCCCAAATGCACTGTCATGACCGTTATGGCTTTATGTAAACTTCAGTATGATAAAGAAGGTTAATTAACTAAATATGTTAAACTAATGATTTGAAGCATTTCGATATCGATTGCTAAATGCGTATATACAAGAAAATCGACTTTATACCTAAATATAAGATTACGGAATTCTTCTAAATGCACTGCCGTTATGCCGTCATGGCTTTATGTTAACTTCAGTTCGTTAAAGAAGGTTTTTTAACTTAAATATGTTAAACTAATGATTTGAAGCATTTCGATATCGATTGCTAAATGAGTATATACAAGAAAATCGACTTTATACCTAAATATAAGATTACGGAATTCTTCCAAATGCACTGCCGTTAGCCGTTAAGGCTTTATGTAACTTTAGTACGTTAAAGAGGGTTAATTAACTTAATATGTTAAACTAATGATTTGAAGCATTTCGATATCGATTGCTAAATGTGTATATACAACAAAATCGACTTTATACCTAAATATAAGATTACGGAATTCTTCCAAATGCGCGTTACCGTAGGCTTTTGTAGACTTCAGTAAGATAAAGAGGGTTATTAACTTAAATATGTTAAACTAATGATTTGAAGCATTTCGATATCGATTGCTAAATGTGATATACAAAAAAATCGAATTTATACCTAAATATAAGATAACGTAATTCTTCTAATGCTCTGCCGTTATGCCGTCATGGCTTTTGTTAACTTCAGTCGTTAAAGAGGTTTTTAACTTAAATATGTTAAACTAATGATTTGAAGCATTTCGTATCGATTGCTAAATGAGCATTACAAGAAAATCGACTTTATACCTAAATATAAGATTACGGAATTCTTCTAAATGCACTGCCGTATGCCGATGGCTTTAGTTTAACTTCAGTTCGTTAAAGGAGGTTTATTAATTAATATGTTAACTAATGATTTGAAGCATTTCGATATCGATTGCTAAATGCATATATACAAGAAAATCGACTTTATACCTAAATATAAGATTACGGAATTCTTCCAAATGACTGCGTTATGCCGCATGGCTTTATTAACTTCAATATGTAATAGAAGGATAATTAACTTAAATATGTTAAACTAATGATTTGAGGCATTTCGATATCGATTGCTAAATGTGTATATATAAGAAAATCGATTTATACCTAATATAATTTACTTAATTCTTCTAAATGCACTGCCGTTATGCCTTATGGCTTTATGTTAACTTCAGTTCGTTTAAGAAGGTTTATTAACTTAGATATGTTACAACAGTTATTTGAAGCATTTCGAAATCGATTGCTTAATGCACATTACAAGAAAATCGACTTTATACCTAAATATAAGATTACGGAATTCTTCCAAATGAACTGTCGTAATGCCGCCATGGCTTTATATTAACCTTCAATACGTTAAAGAAGGTTAATTAACTTAATTGTTAACTAATGATTTGAAGCATTTCGATATCGATTGCTAAATGCGTATATACAAGAAAATCGATTTTATACCTAAATATAAGATTACGGAATTCTTCCAAATGCACTGCCGTTATGCCGCCATGGCTTTATGTTAACTTCAATATGTTATAGAAGGATAATTAACTTAAATATGTTAACTAATGATTTGAGGCATTTCGATATCGATTGCTAAATGTGTATATATAAGAAAATCGACTTTATACCTAAATATAATATTACTAATTCTTCTAAATGCACTGCCGTTATGCCGTTAACTTCAGTTCGTTTAAGAAGGTTTATTAACTTAAGATATGTTACACCAGTTATTTGAAGCATTTCGAATCGATTGCTTAATGCATATATACAAGAAAATCGACTTTATACCTAAATATAAGATTACGGAATTCTTCCAAATGACTGTCGTTATGCCGCCATGGCTTTATATCAACTTCAATATGTTAAAGAAGGTTAATTAACTTAAATATGTTAAACTAATGATTTTAGGCATTTCGGTATCGATAGCTAAATGAGTATATACAAGAAAATCGAATTTATACCTAAATATAAGATTATGGAATTCTTCCAAATGCACTGCCGTTATACCGCCATGGATTTATGCCAACTTCAGTTCGTTAAAGAAGGTTTATTAACATAAATATGTAAAACTAATGATTTGAAGCATGTCGATATCGATAGCTAAATTAGTATATACAAGAAAATCGACTTTATACCTAAATATAAGATTACGGAATTCTTCCAAATGCACTGCCGTTATGCCGTTAAGGCTTTTGTAGACTTTAATAAGATAAAGAGGGTTAACTAACTTAAATATGTTAAACAAATGATTTGAAGCATTTCGATATCGATTGCCAAATGCATATATGCAAGAAAATCGACTTTATACCTAAATATAAGATTACGGAATAATTCTGAATGCACTGGCGTTATGCCGCCATGGACTTATGCCAACTTCAGTTCGGTAAAGATGGTTTATTAACTTAAATATGTTAAACTAATGATTTGAAGCATTTCGATATCGATTGCTGAATGAGTATATACAAGAAAATCGACTTTATACCTAAATATAAGATTATGGAATTCTTCCAAATGCACTGCCGTTATACCGTTATGGATTTATGCCAACTTCAGTTCGTTAAAGAAGGTTAATTAACTTCAATATGTTAAACTAATGATTTGAAGCATTTCGATATCGATTGCTGAATGCGTATATACAAGAAAATCGACTTTATACCTAAATATAAGATTACGGAATTCTTCCAAATGCACTGCCGTTATGCCGTTAAGGCTTTTGTAGACTTTAATAAGATAAAGAGGGTTAATTAACTTAAATATGTTAAACTAATGATTTGAAGCATTTCGATATCGATTGCTAAATGAGTATATACAAGAAAATACTTTATACCTAAATATAAGATTACGGAATTATTCTAAATGCACTGCCGTTATGCCGCCATGGATTTATGCCAACTTCAGTTCGCTAAAGAAGGTCTATTAACTAAAAAATGTTAAACTAATGGGTTGAAGCATCTCGATATCAATTGCTAAATGTGTATATACAACAAAATCGACTTTATACGTAAACATAAGATTACGGAATTCTTCCAAATGCGCTGCCGTTATACCGTTATGGCTTTATGTTAACTTCAGTTCTTTAAAGAAGGTTTATTAACTTAGATATGTTACACCAGTTATTTGAAGCATTTCGAAATCGATTGCTTAATGCATATATACAAGAAAAACGACTTTATACCTAAATATAAGAGTACGGAATTCTTCCAAATGTACTGTCGTTATGCCGCCATGGCTTTATATCAACTTCAATATGTTAAAGCAGGTTAATTAACTTAAATATGTTAAACTTATGATTTGAGGAATTTCGATATCGATTACTAAATGTGTATATACAACAAAATCGACTTTATACCTAAATATAAGATTACGAAATTCTCCCAAATGCCCTGCCGTTATACCGTTATGGCTTTATGTAAACTTCAGTAATATAAAGAAGGTTAATTAACTTAAATATGTTAAACTAATGATTTGAGGCATTTCGATATCGATTGCTAAATGAGTATATACAAGAAAATCGACTTTCTACCTAAATATAAGATTACGGAATTCTTCCAAATGCACTGCCGTTATGCCGTTACGGCTTTTGTAGGCTTTAGTAAGATAAAGAGGGTTAATTAGCTTAAATATGCTAAACTAATGATTGGAATCATTTCGATATCGAATGTTAAATGTGTATATACAACAAAATCGACTTTATACCTAAATATAAGATTACGTAATTCTTCTAACTACTTTGCCGTTATGCCGTTAAGGCTTTTGTAGACTTCAGTAAGATAAAGAGGGTTAATTAACTTAAATATGTTAAACTAATAATTTGAAGCATTTCGATATCGATTGCTAAAAGAGTATATACAAGAAAATCGACTTTACACCTAAATATAAGATTACGGAATTCTCCTAAATGCAATGCCGTTATACCGTTAAGGCTTTGTGTAGACTTCAGTAAGCCAAAAAAAATTTATTAACTTAAATATGTTAAACTAATGATTTGAAGCATTTCGATATCGATTGCTTACTGTGTAAATTTACGAAAATCGACTTTGTACCTAAATATAAGATTATGGAATTCTTCCAAATGCGCTGCCGTTATACCGCCATGGCTTTATGTTAACCTCAGTTCGTTAAAGAAGGTTTATTAACTTAAATATGTTAAACTAATGATTTGAAGCATGTCGATATCGATAGCTAAATGAGTATATACAAGAAAATCGACTTTATACCTAAATATAAGATTACGGAATTCTTCTAAATGCTTTGCCGTTATTACGTTAAGGCGTTTGTAGACTTCAGTAAAATAAAGAGGGTTAATTAACTTAAATATGTTAAACAAATGATTTGAAGCATTTCGATATCGATTGCCAAATGCATATATGCAAGAAAATCGACTTTATACCTAAATATAAGATTACGGAATAATTCTGAATTCACTGCCGTTATGCCGCCATGGATTTATGCCAACTTCAGTTCGGTAAAGATGGTTTATTAACTTAAATATGTTAAACTAATGACTTGAAGCCTTTCGATATCGATTGCTGAATGAGTATATACAAGAAAATCGACTTTATACCTAAATATAAGATTATGGAATTCTTCCAAATGCACTGCCGTTATACCGTTATGGATTTATGCCAACTTCAGTTCGTTAAAGAAGGTTAATTAACTTAAATATGTTAAACTAATGATTTGAAGCATTTCGATATCGATTGCTGAATGCGTATAAACAAGAAAATCGACATTATACCTAAATATAAGATTACGGAATTCTTCCAAATGCACTGCCGTTATGCCGTTAAGGCTTTTGTAGACTTTAATAAGATAAAGAGGGTTAATTAACTTAAATATGTTAAACTAATGATTTGAAGCATTTCGATATCAATTGCTAAATGAGTATATACAAGAAAATCGACTTTATACCTAAATATAAGATAACGGAATTATTCTTAATGCACTGCCGTTATGCCGCCATGGATTTATGCCAACTTCAGTTCGCTAAAGAAGGTCTATTAACTAAAAAATGTTAAACTAATGGGTTGAAGCATCTCGATATCGATTGCTAAATGTGTATATACAACAAAATCGACTTTATACCTAAACATAAGATTACGGAATTCTTCCAAATGCGCTGCCGTTATACCGTTATGGCTTTATGTTAACTTCAGTTCGTTAAAGAAGGTTTATTAACTTAGATATGTTACACCAGTTATTTGAAGCATTTCGAAATCGATTGCTTAATGCATATATACAAGAAAATCGACTTTATACCTAAATATAAGAGTACGGAATTCTTCCAAATGTACTGTCGTTATGCCGCCATGGCTTTATATCAACTTCAATATGTTAAAGAAGGTTAATTAATTTAAATATGTTAAACTAATGATTTGAGGAATTTCGATATCGAATACTAAATGTGTATATACAACAAAATCGACTTTATACCTAAATATAAGATAACGAAATTCTCCCAAATGCACTGCCGTTATACCGTTATGGCTTTATGTAAACTTCAGTAAGATAAAGAAGGTTAATTAACTTAAATATGTTAAACTAATGATTTGAGGCATTTCGATATCGATTGCTAAATGAGTATATACAAGAAAATCGACTTTCTACCTAAATATAAGATTACGGAATTCTTCCAAATGCACTGCCGTTATGCCGTTAAGGCTTTTGTAGGCTTTAGTAAGATAAAGAGGGTTAATTAGCTTAAATATGCTAAACTAATGATTTGAAGCATTTCGATACCGAATGTTAAATGTGTATATACAACAAAATCGACCTTATACCTAAATATAAGATTACGTAATTCTTCTAAATACTTTGCCGTTATGCCGTTAAGGCTTTTGTAGACTTCAGTAAGATAAAGAGGGTTAATTAACTTAAATATGTTAAACTAATAAGTTGAAGCATTTCGATATCGATTGCTAAAAGAGTATATACAAGAAAATCGACTTTACATCTAAATATAAGATTACGGAATTCCCCTAAATGCAATGCCGTTATACCGTTAACGCTTTGTGTAGACTTCAGTAAGCCAAAAAAAATTTATTAACTTAAATATGTTAAACTAATGATTTGAAGCATTTCGATATCGATTGCTTACTGTGTAAATTTACGAAAATCGACTTTATACCTAAATATAAGATTACGGAATTATTCTAAATGCACTGCCGTTATGACGCCATGGATTTATGCCAACTTCCGTTCGTTAAAAAAGGTTTATTAACTTAAATATGTTAAACTAATGATTTGAAGCATTTTGATATCGATTGCTAAATGAGTATATACAAGAAAATCGACTTTACACCTAAATATAAGATTACGGAATTCTCCTAAATGCACTGCCGTTATACCGTTAAGGCTTTGTGTAGACTTCAGTAAGCTAAAAAAGTTTATTAACTTAAATATGTTAAACTAATGATTTGAAGCATTTTGATATCGATTGCTAAATGAGTATATACAAGAAAATCGACTTTACATCTAAATATAAGATTACGGAATTCTCCTAAATGCACTGCCGTTATACCGTTAAGGCTTTAAGTTAACTTCAGTAAGATAAAGAAGGTTTATTAACTTAAATATGTTAAACTAATGATTTGAAGCATTTCGATATCGATTGCTAAATGCGTATATACAAGAAAATCGACATTATACCAAAATATAATATTACGGAATTATTCTAAATGCACTGCCGTTATGCTGTCATGGATTTATGCCAACTTCAGTTCGTTAAAGAAGGTTAATTAACCTAAATATGCTAAACCAGTTATTTGATTCATTTCGATATCGATTGCTAAATGAGTATATACAAGAAAATCGACTTTATACCTAAATATAAGATTACGGAATTCTTCCAAATGCACTGTCGTTATGCCGTTAAGGCTTTTGTAGACTTTAGTAAAATAAAGAGGGTTAATTAACTTAAATATGTTAAACTAATGGTTTGAAGCATTTCGATATCGATTGCTTATTGTGTAAATTTAAGAAAATCGACTTTATGCCTAAATATAAGATTACGGAATTATTCTAAATGCACTGCCGTTATGCTGTCATGGATTTATACCATTTTCAGTTCTTTAAAGAAGGTTTATTAACTTAAGTATGTTAAACTAATGATTTGAAGCATTTCGATATCGATTGCTATATGAGTATATACAAGAAAATCGACTTTATACTTAAATATAAGATTACGGAGTTCTTCCAAATGTACTGTCGTTATGCCACCATAGCTTCAATACGTTAAGAAGATTAATTAACTTAAATATGTTAAACTAATGGTTTGAAGCATTTCGATATCGATTGCTAAATATGTAAATACAAGAAAATTGACTTTACATCTAAATATAAGATTACGGAATTCTCCTAAATGCACTGCCGTTATACCGTTAAGGCTTTGTGTAGACTTCAGTAAGCTAAAAAAAGTTTATTAACATAAATTCGTTAAACTAACGATTTGAAGCATTTCGATATCGATTGCTTAGTGTGCAAATTTAAGAAAATCGACTTTATACCTAAATATAAGATTACGGAATTATTCTAAATGCACTGCCGTTATGCCGCCATGGATTTAAGCCAACTTCAGTTCGTTAAAGAAGGTTAATTAGCTTAAATATGTTAAATTAATCATTTGAAGCATTTCGATATCGATTGCTAAATGTGTATATACAACAAAATCGACTTTATACCTAAATATAAGATTACGTAATTCTTCTA
The DNA here is from genome assembly GCA_027475135.1 of Bactrocera correcta. Lineage (NCBI taxonomy): Eukaryota > Metazoa > Arthropoda > Insecta > Diptera > Tephritidae > Bactrocera > Bactrocera correcta. The sequence continues at coordinate 1,771 of JAPZAG010000370.1, read as the reverse complement.
AATGCTTTGCCGTTAAACCGTTAAGGCTTTGTGTAGACTCGCAATCGATATCGAAATGCTTCAAATCATTAGTTTAACATATTTAAGTTAATTAACCTTTTTTTCTTACTGAAGTTCACATAATGCCACAACGGCATAACGGCAATGCATATAGAAGAATTACGTAATCTTATATTTAGGTATAAATTTGATTTTGTTGTATATACACATTTAGCAATCGATATCGAAATGCTTCAAATCATTAGTTTAACATATTTTAGTAAATAAAGCTTTTTTAACGCACTGAAGTTAACATAAAGCCGTGGCGGCATAACAGCAGTGCATGTAGAAGAATTCCGTAATCTTATATTTAGGTATAAATTCGATTTTCTTGTGTACACACGTTTAGCAATCGATACCGAAATGCTTCAAATCATTAGTTTAATATGTTTAAGTTAATTAACCTTCTTTAACGTATTGAAATTGATATAAAGCCATGGCGGCATAACGACAGTACATTTGGAAGAATTCCGTAGTCTTATATTTAGGTATAAAGTCGAATTTCTGGTATATACACATTTAGCAATCGATATCGAAATGCCTCAAATCATTAGTTTAACGTTTTTAAGTTAATCAACCCTCTTTATCTTACTAAAGTCTACAAAAGCCTTAACGGCGTAACGGCAGTGCATTTGGAAGAATTCCGTAATCTTATATTTAGATGTAAAGTCGATTTTCTTGTATATACTCATTTAGCAATCGATATCAAAATGCTTCAAATCATTAGTTTAACATATTCAATCTAATTAACCCTCTTTATCTTACTGAAGTCTACAAACGCCTTATCGGCATAACGGCAAAGCATTTAGAAGAATTCCGTTATCTTATATTTAGGTATAAAGTCGATTTTCTTGTATATACTCATTTAGCAATCGATATCAAAATGCCTCAAATCATTAGTTTAACATATTTAAGTTAATTAACCCCCTTTATCTTAATGAAGTCTACAAACGCCTTAACGGCATAACGGCAATGCATATAGAAGAATTACGTAATCTTATATTTAGGTATAAAGTCGATTTTGTTGTATATACACATTTAGCAATCGATATCGAAATGCTTCAAATCATTAGTTTAACATATTCAATCTAATTAACCCTCTTTATCTTACTAAAGTCTACAAAAGCCTTAACGGCGTAACGGCAGTGCATTTGGAAGAATTCCGTAATCTTATATTTAGGTATAAAGTCGATTTTCTTGTATATACCCATTTAGCAATCTATATCGAAATGCTTCAAATCATTAGTTTAACATATTTAAGCTAATTAACCCTCTTTATCTAACTGAAGTTTACAAAAGCCTTAGCGGCACAACGGCAGTGCATTCAGAAGAATTCCGTAATCTTATATTTAGGTATAAAGTCGATTTTCTTGTATATACACATTTAGCAATCGATATCGAAATGCCTCAAATCATTAGTTTAACGTTTTTAAGTTAATCAACCCTCTTTATCTTATGGAAGTCTACAAACATCTTAACGGCATATAGGCAAAGCATTTAGAAGAATTACGTAATCTTATATTTTTGTATAAAGTCGACTTTCTTGTATATACTCATTTAGTAATCGATATCGAAATGCTTCAAATCATTAGTTTAACATATTTAAGTTAATTAACCCTCTTTATCTTACTGAAGTCTACAAACGGCTTAACGGCATAACGGCAAAGCATTTAGAAGAATTACGTAATCTTATATTTAGGTATAAAGTCGATTTTTTTGTATATACACATTT
>JAPZAG010000369.1:0-78620 GCA_027475135.1 Bactrocera correcta | reverse complement strand
CTTAAATATGTTAAACTAATGATTCGAAGCATTTCGATATCGATTGCTAAATGTGTATATACAAGAAAATCGACTTTATACCCAAATTTATGATTACGGAATTCTTCTAAATGCACTGCCGTTATGCCGCCATGGCTTTATGCCAACTTCAGTTCGTTAAAGAAGGTTTATTAACTTAAATATGTTAAACTAATGATTTGAAGCATTTCGATATCGATTGCTAAATGTATATATACAAGAAAATCGATTTTATACCTAAATATATGATATGGGAATTCTTCTAAATGCACTGCCGTTATGCCATTATGGCTTTATATCAACTTCAATACTTTAAAGAAGGTTAATTAACTTAAATATGTTAAACTAATGATTTGAAGCATTTCGACATCGATTGCACAATATGTATAAACAAGAAAATCGACTTTATGCCTAAATATAAGACTACGGAATTTTTCCCAAATGCCCTGCCGTTATGCCATTATGGCTTTATATCAACTTCAATACTTTAAAGAAGGTTTATTAACTTAAATATGTTAAACCAGTTATCTGAAGCATTTCGATATCGATTGCTAAATGTGTAAATACAAGAAAATCGACTTTATACCTAAATATATGATATCGGAATTCTTCTAAATGCACTGCCGTTATGCCATTATGGCTTTATATCAACTTCAATACTTTAAAGAAGGTTTATTAACTTAAATATGTTAAACCAGTTATCTGAAGCATTTCGATATCGATTGCTAAATGTGTAAATACAAGAAAATCGACTTTATACCTAAATATAAAATGATAACATTACGGAATTCTTCTAAATCCACTGCCGGTATACCGTTAAGGCTTTATGCAGACTTCAGTAAGCTAAAAAATGTTTACTAACCTAAATATGTTAAACTAATGATTTGAAGCATTTCGATATCGATTGCTAAATGAGTATATACAAGAAAATCGACTTTATACCTAAATATAAGATTACGTAATTCTTCTAAATGCACTGCTGTTATGCCGTTAAGGCTTTTGTAGACTTCAGTAAGACAAGGAGGGTTAATTACCTTAAATATGTTAAACTAATGCTTTGAGGCATTTCGATATCGATTCCTAAATGCGTATATACAAGAAAATCGACTTTTTACCCAAATTTAAGATTACGGAATTCTTCTAAATGCACTGCCGTTATGCCGCCATGGCTTCATATCAGCTTCGATACGTTAAAGACGGTTAAATAACTTAAATATGTTAAACTAATGCTTTGAGGCATTTCGATATCGATTCCTAAATGCGTATATACAAGAAAATCGACTTTTTACCCAAATTTAAGATTACGGAATTCTTCTAAATGCACTGCCGTTATGCCGCCATGGCTTTATGCCAACTTCAGTTCGTTAAAGAAGGTTTATTAACTTAAATATGTTAAACTAATGATTTGAACCATTTCGATATCGATTGCAAAATATGTATATACAAGAAAATCGACTTTATGCCTAAATATAAGACTACGGAATTCTTCCAAATGCCCTGCCGTTATGGCTTTATGCCAACTTCAGTTCGCTAATGGAGGTTTATTAACTTAAATATGTTAAACCAGTTATCTGAAGCATTTCGATATCGATTGCTAAATGTGTAAATACAAGAAAATCGACTTTATACCTAAATATAAAATTATAACATTACGGCATTCTTCTAAATGCACTGCCGGTACACCGTTAAGGCTTTATGCAGACTTCAGTAAGCTAAAAAATGTTTATTAACTTAAATATGTTACACTAATGATTTGAAGCATTTCGATATCGATTGCTAAATGTGTATATACAAGAAAATCGACTTTATACCTAAATATAAGATTACGGAATTCTTCTAAATGCACTGCCGTTATGCCGCCATGGCTTTATATCACCTTCAATACGCTAAAGAAGGGTTATTATTTTAAATATGTTAAACTAATGGTTTGAAGCATTTCGATATCGATTGTTAAATGTGTAAATACAAGAAAATCGACTTTATACCTAAATATAAAATTATAACATTACGGAATTCTTCTAAATGCACTGCCGGTATACCGTTAAGGCTTTATGCAGACTTCAGTAAGCTAAAAAATGTTTATTAACTTAATATGTTAAACTAATGATTTGAAGCATTTCGATATCAATTGCTAAATGTGTATATACAAGAAAATCGACTTTATACCTAAATTTAAGATTACGGAATTCTTCTAAATGCACTGCCGTTATGCCGCCATGGCTTTATATAACCTTCATTACGTTAAAGAAGTTTAAATAACATAAATATGCTAAACGAGTTATTTGAAGCATTTTGATATCGATTGCAAAACGTGTATATACAGCAAATCGACTTTATGCCTAAATATAAGATTACGGAATTCTTCCAAATACAGTGCCGTTATGGCTTTATGTCAACTTCAGTTCGCTAAAGGAGGTTTTTTAACTTAAATATGTTAAACCAGTTATCTGAAGCATTTCGATATCGATTGCGAAATGTATATATACAAGAAAATCGACTTTATACCTAAATATAAGATTACGGAATTCTTCCACATGTACTGTCGTTATGCCGCCATGGCTTTATATCACCTTTAATACGTTAAAGAAGGTTAATTAACTTAAATATGTTAAACTAATGCTTTGAAACATTTCCATATCAATTGCTAAATGTGTATATACAAGAAAATCGACTTTATACCTAAATATAAAATTATAACATTACGGCATTCTTCTAAATGCACTGCCGGTACACCGTTAAGGCTTTATGCAGACTTCAGTAAGCTAAAAAATGTTTATTAACTTAAATATGTTACACTAATGATTTGAAGCATTTCGATATCGATTGCTAAATGTGTCTATACAACAAAATCGACTTTATACCTAAATAAAAGATTACGGAATTCTTCCAAATGCACTGCCGTTATACCGTTGTGGCTTTATGTAAACTTCAGTAAGATAAAGAAGGTTAATTAACTTAAATATGTTGAACTAATGACTTAAAGCATTTCGATATCGATTGCTAAAAGTGTATATACAAGAAAAATCGACTTTATACCTAAATATAAGATTACGGAATTCTTCTAAATGCACTGCCGTTATGCCGCCATGGCTTTATATCAACTTCATTACGTTAAAGAAGGTTAATTAACTTAAATATGTTAAAATGATTTGAAGCATTTCGATATGGCTTGCTAAATCTGTATATACAAGAAAACCGATTTTATACCTAAATATAAGATAACGGAATTCTTCCAAATGCACTGCCGTTATTCCGTTAAGGCTTTTGTAGACTTAAGCAAGATAAAGACGGTTAATCAACTAAATATGTTAAACTAATGTTTTGAAGCATTTCGATATCGATTTCTTAATGCATATGTATATACAAGAAAATCGACTTTATACCTAAATATAAGATTACGGAATTCTTCCAAATGTACTGTCGTTTTGCCGCCATGGCTTTGTATCAACTTCAATACGAAAGAAGATTAATTAACTTGAATATGTTAAACTAATGATTTGAAGCATTTCGATATCGATTTCTTAATGCATAATTCAAGAAAATCGAATTTATACCTAAACATAAGATTACGGAATTCTTCCAAATGTCCTGTCGTTATGCCGCCATGGCTTTATATCAACTTCAATACGTTAAAGAAGGTAAGTTAACTTAAATATGTTAAACTAATGATTTGAAGCATTTCGAAACCGATTGCTTAATGCATATATACTAGAAAATCGGCCTTTTACCTAAATATAAGATAACGGAATTCTTCTAAATGCACTGCCGTTATGCCGCCATGACTTAATGCCAACTTCAGTTCGTTAAAGGTTTATTAACTTTAATATGTTAAACTAATGGTTTGAAGCATTTCGATATCGATTTCTTAATGCATATATACAAGAAAATCGACTTTATACCTAAATATAAGATTACGGAATTCTTCTACATGCACTGCTGTTATGCCGCCATGACTTTATATCTCCTTCAATAAGTTAAATAAGGTTACTTAACTTAAATATGTTAAACTAATGATTTGAAGAATTTTGATATCGATTGCTAAATGAGTATATACAAGAAAACCGACTTTATACCTAAATATATGATTACGTAATTCTTCTAAATGCAAATCTGTTATGCCGTGAAGGCTTTTGTAGACTTCAGTAAGACAAGGAGGGTTAATTACCTTAAATATGTTAAACTAATGATTTGAAGCATTTCGATATCGATTGCTAAATGTGTATATACAAGAAAAACGATTTTATACCTAAATATATGATAACGGAATTCTTCTAAATGCACTGCCGTTATGCCGCCGTGGCTTTATGTTAACTTTAGTGCGTTAAAGAAACTTTATTAACTTAAATATGTTAAACTAATGATTTGAAGCATTTCGATATCGATTGCTAAATGTGTATATACAAGAAAATCGACTTTATACCCAAATTTAAGATTACGGAATTCTTCTAAATGCACTGCCGTTATGCCGACATGTCTTTATGCCAACTTCAGTTCGTTAAAGAAGGTTTATTAACTTAAATATGTTAAACTAATGATTCGAAGCATTTCGATATCGATTGCTAAATGTGTATATACAAGAAAATCGACTTTATACCCAAATTTATGATTACGGAATTCTTCTAAATGCACTGCCGTTATGCCGCCATGGCTTTATGCCAACTTCAGTTCGTTAAAGAAGGTTTATTAACTTAAATATGTTAAACTAATGATTTGAAGCATTTCGATATCGATTGCTAAATGTATATATACAAGAAAATCGATTTTATACCTAAATATATGATATCGGAATTCTTCTAAATGCACTGCCGTTATGCCATTATGGCTTTATATCAACTTCAATACTTTAAAGAAGGTTAATTAACTTAAATATGTTAAACTAATGATTTGAAGCATTTCGACATCGATTGCACAATATGTATAAACAAGAAAATCGACTTTATGCCTAAATATAAGACTACGGAATTCTTCCAAATGCCCTGCCGTTATGCCATTATGGCTTTATATCAACTTCAATACTTTAAAGAAGGTTTATTAACTTAAATATGTTAAACCAGTTATCTGAAGCATTTCGATATCGATTGCTAAATGTGTAAATACAAGAAAATCGACTTTATACCTAAATATATGATATCGGAATTCTTCTAAATGCACTGCCGTTATGCCATTATGGCTTTATATCAACTTCAATACTTTAAAGAAGGTTTATTAACTTAAATATGTTAAACCAGTTATCTGAAACATTTCCATATCAATTGCTAAATGTGTATATACAAGAAAATCGACTTTATACCTAAATATAAAATTATAACATTACGGCATTCTTCTAAATGCACTGCCGGTACACCGTTAAGGCTTTATGCAGACTTCCGTAAGCTAAAAAATGTTTATTAACTTAAATATGTTACACTAATGATTTGAAGCATTTCGATATCGATTGCTAAATGTGTATATACAAGAAAATCGACTTTATACCTAAATATAAGATTACGGAATTCTTCTAAATGCACTGCCGTTATGCCGCCATGGCTTTATATCACCTTCAATATGCTAAAGAAGGGTTATTATTTTAAATATGTTAAACTAATGGTTTGAAGCATTTCGATATCGATTGTTAAATGTGTAAATACAAGAAAATCGACTTTATACCTAAATATAAAATTATAACATTACGGAATTCTTCTAAATGCACTGCCGGTATACCGTTAAGGCTTTATGCAGACTTCAGTAAGCTAAAAAATGTTTATTAACTTAATATGTTAAACTAATGATTTGAAGCATTTCGATATCAATTGCTAAATGTGTATATACAAGAAAATCGACTTTATACCTAAATTTAAGATTACGGAATTCTTCTAAATGCACTGCCGTTATGCCGCCATGGCTTTATATAACCTTCATTACGTTAAAGAAGTTTAAATAACATAAATATGCTAAACGAGTTATTTGAAGCATTTTGATATCGATTGCAAAACGTGTATATACAAGCAAATCGACTTTATGCCTAAACATAAGATTACGGAATTCTTCCAAATACAGTGCCGTTATGGCTTTATGTCAACTTCAGTTCGCTAAAGGAGGTTTTTTAACTTAAATATGTTAAACCAGTTATCTGAAGCATTTCGATATCGATTGCGAAATGTATATATACAAGAAAATCGACTTTATACCTAAATATAAGATTACGGAATTCTTCCACATGTACTGTCGTTATGCCGCCATGGCTTTATATCACCTTTAATACGTTAAAGAAGGTTAATTAACTTAAATATGTTAAACTAATGCTTTGAAACATTTCCATATCAATTGCTAAATGTGTATATACAAGAAAATCGACTTTATACCCAAATTTAAGATTACGGAATTCTTCCAAATGCAGTGCCGTTATGGCTTTATGTCAACTTCAGTTCGCTAAAGGAGGTTTATTAACTTAAATATGTTAAACCAGTTATCTGAAGCATTTCGATATCGATTGCGAAATGTATATATACAAGAAAATCGACTTTATACCTAAATATAAGATTACGGAATTCTTCCACATGTACTGTCGTTATGCCGTTATGGCTTTATATCACCTTTAGTACGTAAAAGAAGGTTAATTAACTTAAATATGTTAAACTAATGCTTTGAAACATTTCGATATCAATTGCTAAATGTGTATATACAAGAAAATCGACTTTATACCCAAATTTAAGATTACGGAATTCTTCTAAATGCACTGCCGTTATACCGTTAAGGATTTATGTAGACTTCAGTAAGCTAAAAAATGTTTATTAACTTAATATGTTAAACTAATGATTTGAAGCATTCCGATATCGTTATCCAAATGTGTATATACAAGAAAATCGACTTTATACCTAAATATAAGATTACGGAATTCTTCTACATGCACTGCCGTTATGCCGTTATGGCTTTATGTTAACTTCTGTTCGTTAAGGTAGGTTTATTACCTCAAATATGTTAAACCAGTTATTTGAAGCATTTCGATATCGATTGCTAAATGCATATATACAAAAAAAAATCGACTTTATACCTAAATATAAGATTGCGGAATTCTTCCAAATGTACTGTCGTTATGCCGCCATGGCTTTATATCACCTTTAATACGTTAAAGAAGGTTAATTAACTTAAATATGTTAAATTAATGCTTTGAAACATTTCGATATCGATTGCTAAATGTGTATATACAAGAAAATCGACTTTATACCCAAATTTAAGATTACGGAATTCTTCTAAATGCACTGCCGTTATGCCGCCATGGCTTTATGCCAACTGCAGTTCGTTAAAGAAGGTTAATTAACTTAAATATGTTAAGCTAATGATTTGAAACATTTCGACATCGATTGCAAGATGTGTATATACAAGAAAATCGAATTTATGCCTAAATATAAGACTACGGAATTCTTCCAAATGCCCTGCCGTTATGGCTTTATGTCAACTTCAGTTCGCTAAAGGAGGTTTATTAACTTAAATATGTTAAACCAGTTATCTGAAGCATTTCGATATCGATTGCGAAATGTATATATACAAGAAAATCGACTTTATACCTAAATATAAGATTGCGGAATTCTTCCAAATGTACTGCCGTTATGCCGCCATGGCTTTATGCCAACTGCAGTTCGTTAAAGAAGGTTAATTAACTTAAATATGTTAAATTAATGCTTTGAAACATTTCGATATCGATTGCTAAATGTGTATATACAAGAAAATCGACTTTATACCCAAATTTAAGATTACGGAATTCTTCTAAATGCACTGCCGTTATGCCGCCATGGCTTTATGCCAACTGCAGTTCGTTAAAGAAGGTTAATTAACTTAAATATGTTAAGCTAATGATTTGAAACATTTCGACATCGATTGCAAGATGTGTATATACAAGAAAATCGAATTTATGCCTAAATATAAGACTACGGAATTCTTCCAAATGCCCTGCCGTTATGGCTTTATGTCAACTTCAGTTCGCTAAAGGGGGTTTATTAATTTAAATATGTTAAACCAGTTATCTGAAGCATTTCGATATCGATTGCGAAATGTATATATACAAGAAAATCGACTTTATACCTAAATATAAGAATGCGGAATTCTTCCAAATGTACTGTCGTTATGCCGCCATGGCTTTATATCACCTTTAATACGTTAAAGAAGTTTAATTAACTTAAATATGTTAAATTAATGCTTTGAAACATTTCGATATCGATTGCTAAATGTGTATATACAAGAAAATCGACTTTATACCCAAATTTAAGATTACGGAATTCTTCTAAATGCACTGCCGTTATGCCGCCATGGCTTTATGCCAACTGCAGTTCGTTAAAGAAGGTTAATTAACTTAAATATGCTAAGATAATGATTTGAAACATTTCGATATCGATTGCTAAATGTGTAAATACAAGAAAATCGACTTTATGCCTAAATATAAGACTACGGAATTCTTCCAAATGCCCTGCCGTTATGACTTTATGTCAACTTCAGTTCGCTAATGGAGGTTTATTAACTTAAATATGTTAAACTAATGATTTGAAGCATTTCGATATCGATTGCAAAATATGTATCTACAAGAAAATCGACTTTATGCCTAAATATAAGACTACGGAATTCTTCCAAATGCCCTGCCCTTATGGCTTTATGTCAACTTCAGTTCGCTAATGGAGGTTTATTAACTTAAATATGTTAAACCTATGATTTGAAGCATTTCGATATCGATTGCAAAATGTGTATATATAAGAAAATCGACTTTATGCCCAAATTTAAGATTACGGAATTCTTCTAAATGCACTGCCGTTATGCCGCCATGGCTTCATATCACCTTCGATACGTTAAAGGAGGTTACTTAACTTAAATATGTTAAACTAATGCTTTGAAGCATTTCGATATCGATTCCTCAATGTGTATATACAAGAAAATCGACTTTTTACCCAAATTTAAGATTACGGAATTCTTCTAAATGCACTGCCGTTATGCCGCCATGGCTCTATGCCACCTTCAGTTCGTTAAAGAAGGTTTATTAACTTAAATATGTTAAACCAGTTATCTGAAGCATTTCGATATCGATTGCTAAATGTGTAAATACAAGAAAATCGAATTCATACCTAAATATAAAATTATAACATTACGGAATTCTTCTAAATGCACTGCCGGTATACCGTTAAGGCTTTATGCAGACTTCAGTAAGCTAAAAAATGTTTATTAACTTATTATGTTAAACTGATGATTTGAAGCATTTCGATATCGATTGATAAATGTGTCTATACAACAAAATCGACTTTACACCTAAATAAAAGATTACGGAATTCTTCCAAATGCACTGCCGTTATACCGTTGTGGCTTTATGTAAACTTCAGTAAGATAAAGAAGGTTAATTAACTTAAATATGTTGAACTAATGACTTAAAGCATTTCGATATCGATTGCTAAAAGTGTATATACAAGAAAAATCGACTTTATACCTAAATATAAGATTGCGGAATTCATCTTAATGCACTGCCGTTATGCCGCCATGGCTTTATATCAACTTCATTACGTTAAAGAAGGTTAATTAAATTAAATATGTTAAAATGATTTGAAGCATTTCGATATGGCTTGCTAAATCTGTATATACAAGAAAACCGATTTTATACCTAAATATAAGATAACGGAATTCTTCCAAATGCACTGCCGTTATTCCGTTAAGGCTTTTGTAGACTTAAGCAAGATAAAGACGGTTAATCAACTAAATATGTTAAACTAATGTTTTGAAGCATTTCGATATCGATTGCTAAATGTGTATATACAAGAAAAACGATTTTATACCTAAATATATGATAACGGAATTCTTCTAAATGCACTGCCGTTATGCCGCCGTGGCTTTATGTTAACTTCAGTGCGTTAAAGAAACTTTATTAACTTAAATATGTTAAACTAATGATTTGAAGCATTTCGATATCGATTGCTAAATGTGTATATATAAGAAAATCGACTTTTTACCCAAATATAAGATTACGGAATTCTTCTAAATGCACTGCCGTTATGCCGCCATGGCTTTATGGCAACTTCAGTTCGTTAAAGAAGGTTTATTAACTTAAATATGTAAAACTAATGATTTGAACCATTTCGATATCGATTGCAAAATATGTATATACAAGAAAATCGACTTTATGCCTAAATATAAGACTACGGAATTCTTCCAAATGCCCTGCCGTTATGGCTTTATGCCAACTTCAGTTCGCTAATGGAGGTTTATTAACTTAAATATGATAAACCAGTTATCTGAAGCATTTCGATATCGATTGCTAAATGTGTAAATACAAGAAAATCGACTTTATACCTAAATATAAAATTATAACATTACGGCATTCTTCTAAATGCACTGCCGGTTCACCGTTAAGGCTTTATGCAGACTTCAGTAAGCTAAAAAATGTTTATTAACTTAATATGTTAAACTAATGATTTGAAGCATTTCGATATCAATTGCTAAATGTGTATATAACGGGTGATTTTTTTGAGGTTAGGATTTTCATGCAGTAGTATTTGACAGATCACGTGGGATGTCAGACATGGTGTCAAAGAGAAAGATGCTCAGTATGCTTTGACATTTCATCATGAATAGACTTACTAACGAGCAACGCTTGCAAATCATTGAATTTTATTACCAAAATCAGTGTTCGGTTCGAAATGTGTTTCGCGTCCGTGTCCGATGAGCGATGAGGCTCATTTCTGGTTGAATGGCTACGTAAATAAGCAAAATTGCCGCATTTGGGGTGAAGAGCAACCAGAAGCCGTTCAAGAACTGCCCATGCATCCCGAAAAATGCACTGTTTGGTGTGGTTTGTACGCTGGTGGAATCATTGGACCGTATTTTTTCAAAGATGCTGTTGGACGCAACGTTACGGTGAATGGCGATCGCTATCGTTCGATGCTAACAAACTTTTTGTTGCCAAAAATGGAAGAACTGAACTTGGTTGACATGTGGTTTCAACAAGATGGCGCTACATGCCACACAGCTCGCGATTCTATGGCCATTTTGAGGGAAAACTTCGGACAACAATTCATCTCAAGAAATGGACCCGTAAGTTGGCCACCAAGATCATGCGATTTAACGCCTTTAGACTATTTTTTGTGGGGCTACGTCAAGTCTAAAGTCTACAGAAATAAGCCAGCAACTATTCCAGCTTTGGAAGACAACATTTCCGAAGAAATTCGGGCTATTCCGGCCGAAATGCTCGAAAAAGTTGCCCAAAATTGGACTTTCCGAATGGACCACCTAAGACGCAGCCGCGGTCAACATTTAAATGAAATTATCTTCAAAAAGTAAATGTCATGAACCAATCTAACGTTTCAAATAAAGAACCGATGAGATTTTGCAAATTTTATGCGTTTTTTTTTTTAAAAAAGTTATCAAGCTCTTAAAAAATCACCCGTTACAAGAAAATCGACTTTATACCTAAATTTAAGATTACGGAATTCTTCTAAATGCACTGCCGTTATGCCGCCATGGCTTTATATAACCTTCATTACGTTAAAGAAGTTTAAATAACATAAATATGCTAAACGAGTTATTTGAAGCATTTTGATATCGATTGCAAAACGTGTATATACAAGCAAATCGACTTTATGCCTAAATATAAGATTACGGAATTCTTCCAAATACAGTGCCGTTATGGCTTTATGTCAACTTCAGTTCGCTAAAGGAGGTTTTTTAACTTAAATACGTTAAACCAGTTATTTGAAGCATTTCGATATCGATTGCTAAATGCATATATACAAAAAAAAATTGACTTTATACCTAAATATAAGATTGCGGAATTCTTCCAAATGTACTGTCGTTATGCCGCCATGGCTTTATATCACCTTTAATACGTTAAAGAAGGTTAATTAACTTAAATATGTTAAATTAATGCTTTGAAACATTTCGATATCGATTGCTAAATGTGTATATACAAGAAAGTCGACTTTATACCCAAATTTAAGATTACGGAATTCTTCTAAATGCACTGCCGTTATGCCGCCATGGCTTTATGGCAACTGCAGTTCGTTAAAGAAGGTTAATTAACTTAAATATGTTACACTAATGATTTGAAACATGTCGACATCGATTGCAAGATGTGTATATACAAGAAAATCGAATTTATGCCTAAATATAAGACTACGGAATTCTTCCAAATGCCCTGCCGTTATGGCTTTATGTCAACTTCAGTTCGCTAAAGGAGGTTTATTAACTTAAATATGTTAAACCAGTTATCTGAAGCATTTCGATATCGATTGCGAAATGTATATATACAAGAAAATCGACTTTATACCTAAATATAAGATTACGGAATTTTTCCACATGTACTGTCGTTATGCCGAGGCTATATGCCAACTTCGGATCGTTAAAGAAGGTTTATTAACTTAAATATGTTAAGCTAATGAATTGAAGCATCCCGATATCGATTGCTAAATGTGTCTATACAACAAAATCGATACCTAAATATAAGATTACGGAATTCTTCCAAATGCACTGCCGTTATACCGTTGTGGCTTTATGTAAACTTCAGTAAGATAAAGAAGGTTAATTAACTTAAATATGTTAAACTAATGACTTGAAGCATTTCGATATCGATTGTTAAATGTGTATATACAAGAAAATCGACTTTATGCCTAAATATAAGATTACGGAATTCTTCTAAATGCACTGCCGTTATGCCGTTAAGGCTCTATGTAGACTTCAGTAGGATAAACAGGATTAATTAACTTAAATATGTTAAACTAATGATTTGAAGCATTTCGATATCAATTGCTAAATAAGTAAATACAAGAAAATCGACTTTATACCTAAATAAAATAAATAAATTCTTCTAAATGCACTGCAGTTATACCGTTAAGGCTTTATATAAATTTCAGTACGCTAAAGAAGGTTAATTTACTTAAATATGCTAAACTAATGATTTCAAGCATTTCGATATCGACTGCTAAATTTGTGTGTACAAGAAAATCGATTTTATACCTAAATAAAAGATTACGGAATTCACCCAAATATACCTAACGGCATGACGGCCGTGCATTTAGAAGAATTCCGTAATCTTATGTTTAGGTATAAAGTCGATTTTCTTGTATATACACATTTAGCAATCGATATCGAAACCTCATTATTTTAACATAATTAAGTTAACAAGCCTACTTTAACGCACTGAAGTTAACACAAAGCCATGGCGGCATAACGGCAGTGAATGTAGAAGAATTCCATAATCTTATATTTACCTATAAATTCGATTTTTTTGTATACACACATTAAGCAATCGATATCTAAATGCTTCAAATCATTAGTTTAACATATTAAAGTTAATTAACCCTTTTTAACGTATTGAAGTTGATATAAAGCCATGGCGGCATAACGACAGTACATTCGGAAGAATTCCGTAATCTTATATTTAGGTATAAAGTCAATTTTCTTGTATATATGCATTAAGCAGTCGATATCGAAATGCTTCAAATAACTGGTTTAACATATTTAAGTTAATAAAGCTTCTTAAACTAACTGAAGTTAACATAAAGCCATAACGGTATAACGTCAGTGCATTTGGAAGAATTCCGTAAACTTATATTTAGGTATAAAGTCGATTTTGTTGTATATATGCATTTAGCAATCGATTTCGAAAATCTTCAAATCATAAGTTTAACATATTTAAGTTAATAAAGCTTCTTTAACGCACTGAAGTCCACATAAAGGCTTAACGGAATAACGGCAGTGCATTTAGAAGAATTCCGTTATCTTATATTTAGGTATAAATTCGATTTTCTTGTATATACACATTTAGCAATCGATATCGAAATGCTTCCAATAATTAGTTTAACATATTTAAGTTAATTAACCTTCTTTAACGTATTGAAGGGGATATAAAGCCATGGCGTCATAACGACAGTACATTTGGAAGAATTCCGTAATCTTATATTTAGGTATAAAGAAGATTTTCTTGTATATATGCATTAAGCAATCGATTTCGAAATGCTTCAAATAACTGGTTTAACATATTTAAGTTAATAAACCTTCTTTAACGAACAGAAGTTAACATAAAGCCACAACGGCATAACGGCAGTGCATTTAGAAGAATTCCGTAATCTTATATTTAGGTATAAAGTCGATTTTCTTGTATACACACATTTAGCAATCGATATCGAAATGCTTCAATTCAGTAGTTTAACATATTTAAGTAAATAAAGCTTCTTTAACGCACTGAAGTTAACATAAAGCCATGGCGGCATAACGGCAGTGCATGTAGAAGAATTCCGTAATCTTATATTTAGGTATAAATTCGATTTTCTTGTATATGTACATTTAGCAATCGATATCGAAATGCTTCAAATCATTAGTTTAACATATTTAAGTTAAATAACCTTCTTTATCTTACTGAAGTTAACATAAAGCCATAACGGCATAACGGCAGTGCATTTAGAAGAATTCCGTTATCATATATTTAGGTATAAAGTCGATTTTCTTGTATATACACATTTAGCAATCGATATCGAAATGACTCAAATCATTAGTTTAACATATTTAAGTTAATAAACCTTCTTTAACGAACTGAAGTTGGCATAAAGCCATGGCGGCATAACGGCAGTGCATTTAGAAGAATTCAGTAAGCTTATATTTAGGTATAAAGTCGATTTTCTTGTATATACACATTTAGCAATCGATATCGAAATGCTTCAAATCATTAGTTTAACATATTTTAGTTAATTAACCTTCGTTATCTTACTGAACTTCGCATAATGCCACAATGGTATAACGGCAGCGCATTTGGAAGAATTCCGTAATCATATGTTTAGGTACAAAGTCGTTTTTGTTGTATATACACATTTAGCAATCGATATCGCGATGCTTCAACCCATTAGTTTAACATATTTAAGTTAATAAACCTTCTTTAACGAACTGAAGTTTGCATAACGCCCTGGCGGCATAACGATAGTGCATTTTGGAGAATTCCGTAATCTTATATTTAGGTGTAAAGTCGATTTTCTTGTATTTACATATTTAGCAATCGATATCGAAATGCTTCAACTCATAAGTTTAACATATTTAAGTTAATTAACCTCCTATAACTTATATAAAGCCATGGCGGCATAACGGCAGTGCATTTAGAAGAATTCCGTAATCTTATATTTAGGTATAAAGTCGATTTTCTTAAATATACACAATAAGCAATCGATATCGAAATGCTTCAAATCATTAGTTTAACATATTTTAGTTAATAAACTTTTTTAAGCTTACTGAAGTCTACATAAAGCCATGGCGGTATAACGGCAGTGCATTTAGAAGAATTCCGTAATAGTCGATTTTCTTGTATGTACATACACATTTAGCAATTGATATCTAAATGCCTCAAATCATTAGTTTAACATATTTAAGTTAATTAACCTTCTTTAACATATTGAAATTGATATAAAGCCATGGCGGCATAACGACAGTACATTTGGAAGAATTCCGTAATCTTATACTTAGATATAAAGTCGATTTTCTTGTATATACTCATCTAGCAATCGATATCGAAATGCTTCAAATCATCAGTTAAACATATTTAAGTTAATAAACCTTCTTTAACGAACTGAAGTTGGCATAAATCCATGGCGGCATAACGGCAGTGCATTTAAAATAATTCCGTAATCTTATATTTAGGTATAATGTCGATTTTCTTGTACATACACATTTAGCAATCGATATCGAAATGCCTTAAATCATTAGTTTAACATATTTAAGTTAATTAACCTTCTTTAACATATTGAAGTTGATATAAAGCCATTGCGGCATAACGACAGTACATTTGGAAGAATTCCGTAATCTTATATTTAGGTATAAAGTCGCTTTTCTTGTATATATGCATTTAGCAATCGATATCGAAATGCCTCAAATCATTAGTTTAACATATTTAAGTTAATTAACCTTTTTTAACGTATTGAAATTGATATAAAGCCATGGTGGCATAACGACTGTACATTTGGAAGAATTCCGTAATCTTATATTTAGGTATAAATTCGATTTTCTTGTATATATGCATTAAGCAATCGATATCGAAATGCTTCAAATAACTGGTTTAACATATTTAAGGTAATAAACCTTTTTTAACTAACTGAAGTTAACATAAAGCCATAACGGTATAACGGCAGTGCATTTGGAAGAATTCCGTAATCTTATATTTAGGTATAAAGTCGATTTTCTTGTATATACACATTTAGCAATCGATATCAAAATTCCTCAAATCATTAGTTTAACATATTTAAGTTAATTAACTCCCTTTATCTTTCTGAAGTCTACAAACGGCATAACGCCAGTGCATGTAGAAGAATTCCGTTATCATATATTTAGGTATAAAGTCGATTTTCTTGTATGTACATACACATTTAGCAATTGATATCTAAATGCCTCAAATCATTAGTTTAACATATTTAAGTTAATTAACCTTCTTTAACATATTGAAATTGATATAAAGCCATGGCGGCATAACGACAGTACATTTGGAAGAATTCCGTAATCTTATACTTAGATATAAAGTCGATTTTCTTGTATATACTCATCTAGCAATCGATATCGAAATGCTTCAAATCATCAGTTAAACATATTTAAGTTAATAAACCTTTTTTAACGAACTGAAGTTGGCATAAATCCATGGCGGCATAACGGCAGTGCATTTAAAATAATTCCGTAATCTTATATTTAGGTATAATGTCGATTTTCTTGTACATACACATTTAGCAATCGATATCGAAATGCCTTAAATCATTAGTTTAACATATTTAAGTTAATTAACCTTCTTTAACATATTGAAGTTGATATAAAGCCATTGCGGCATAACGACAGTACATTTGGAAGAATTCCGTAATCTTATATTTAGGTATAAAGTCGCTTTTCTTGTATATATGCATTAAGCAATCGATTTCGAAATGCATCAAATCATTAGTTTAACATATTTAAGCTAAATAACCCTCTTTATCTTACTAAAGTCTACAAAAGCCTTATCGGCGTAACGGCAGTGCATTTGGAAGAATTACGTAAACTTATATTTAGGTATAAAGTCGATTTTCTTGTATATACACATTTAGCAATCGATATCGAAATGCCTCAAATCATTAGTTTAACATATTTAAGTTAATTAACCCCCTTTATCTTACTGAAGTCTACAAACGCCTTAACGGCATAACGGCAGTGCATGTAGAAGAATTCAGTTATCATATATGTATTTAGGTATAAAGTCGATTTTCTTGTACATACACATTTAGCAATCGATATCGAAATGCTTCAAATCATTAGTTTAACATATTTAAGTTAATTAACCCTCTTTATCTTACTGAAGTCTACAAAAGCCTTAACGGCGTAACGGCAGTGTATTTGAAAGGAATCCGTTATCTTATATTTAGGTATAAAGTCGATTTTCTTGTATATACACATTTAGCAATCAATATCGAAATGCCTCAAATCATTAGTTTAACATATTTAAGTTAATAAACCTTCTTTAACATATTGAAGTTCATATAAAGCCATGGCGGCATAACGACAGTACATTTGGAAGAATTCCGTAATCTTATATTTAGGTATAAAGTCGATTTTCTTGTATATATGCATTAAGCAATCGATTTCGAAATGCTTCAAATCGTTATTTTAACATATTTAAGTTAATTAACCCTCTTTATCTTACTGAAGTCCACAAACGCCTTAACGGCATAACGGCAAAGCATTTAAAAGAATTACGTAATCTTATATTTAGGTATAAAGTCGATTTTGTTGTATATATGCATTAAGCAATCGATTTCGAAATGCTTCTAATAACTGGTGTAACATATCTAAGTTAATAAACCTTCTTTAACGAACTGAAGTTAACATAAAGCCATAACGGCATAACGGCAGTGCATTTAGAAGAATTCCGTAAGCTCATATTTAGGTATAAAGTCGATTTTCTTGTATATACTCATTTAGCAATCGATATCGAAATGCTTCAAATCATTAGTTTAACATATTTAAGTTAATTAACCCTCTTTACTTACTGAAGTCTACAAAAGCCTTAACGGCGTAACGGCAGTGCATTTGAAAGGAATCCGTTATCTTATATTTAGGTATAAAGTCGATTTTCTTGTATATACTCATTTAGCAATCGATATCGAAATGCTTCAAATCATTAGTTTAACATATTTAAGTTAATTAACCTTTTTTAACGTGTTGAAGTTGATAAAAAGCCATGGCGGCATAACGACAGTACATTTGGAAGAATTCCGTGATCTTATATTTAGGTATAAAGTCGATTTTCTTGTATATATGCATTAAGCAATCGATTTTGAAATGCTTCAAATAACTGGTTTAACATATTTAAGTTAATAAAGCTTCTTTAACGCACTGAAGTTAACATAAAGTCATGGCGCCATAACGGCAGTGCATTTAGAAGAATTTCGTAAGCTTATATTTAGGTATAAAGTCGATTTTCTTGGATATATGCATATAGCAATCGATTTCGAAATGCTTCAAATAACTAGTGTAACATATCTAAGTTAATAAACCTTCTTAAACGAACTGAAGTTAACATAAAGCCATAACGGCATAACGACAGTGCATTTAGAAGAATTCCGTATTCTTATATTTAGGTAGAAAGTCGATTTTCTTGTATATATGCATTAAGCAATCGATTTCGAAATGCTTCAAATAACTGGTGTAACATATCTAAGTTAATAAACCTTTTTAAACGAACTGAAGTTAACATAAAGCCATAACGGCATAACGACAGTGCATTTGGAAGAATTCCGTAATCTTATATTTAGGTATAAAGTCGATTTTGCTGTATATATGCCTTCAGCAATCGCTTTCGAAAATCTTTAAATTATTAGTTTAACATATTTAAGTTAATAAAGCTTCTTTAGCGCACTGAAGTTAACTCAAAGCCATGGCGGCATAACGGCAGTTCATGTAGAAGAATTCCGTAATCTTATATTTAGGTATAAAGTCGATTTTCTTGTATAAGTTAACACAGTGGTTCACACCGTCAGCTAATTCCCACCGTTGGGCAATAGCTGGAAACTTTAAACCACCCAATTGCTGACACTGCATCAGCAATATCAGTTAGTGACTCCACACGCGCGTCCGCTCAATTGCTGACGCCGCAACTGTTGGCAACGTGACCAGGTAAAGGCATAGGTTTAATTTAGAGTTAAGAAATAATTTGTAATTAGTTTTTAAAACAGCATTTAATAAATAAAGACCGCGGACGCGAGTCCGCTACTTTTTAAAAATTAAAATAATAAAATAAAAATTTAACTTATATAGACATTTAGCAATCGATATCGAAATGCCTCAAATCATTAGTTTAACAATATATAAGTTAATTAACCCCCTTTATCTTACTGAAGTCTACAAACGCCTTAACGGCATAACGGCAGTGCTTGTAGAAGAATTCCGTTATCATATATTTAGGTATAAAGTCGATTTTCTTGTATATATGCATTAAGCAATCGATATCGAAATGCTTCAAATAACTGGTTAACATATTTAAGTTAATAAACCTTCTTTAACTAACTGAAGTTAACATAAAATCATAACGGTATAA
The DNA here is from genome assembly GCA_027475135.1 of Bactrocera correcta. Taxonomy (NCBI): domain Eukaryota; kingdom Metazoa; phylum Arthropoda; class Insecta; order Diptera; family Tephritidae; genus Bactrocera; species Bactrocera correcta. Next base: position 59,071 of record JAPZAG010000369.1, on the reverse strand, counting down.
CGGCAGTGCATTTGGAAGAATTCCGTAATAGCAATCGATATCGAAATGCCTCAAATCATTATTTTGACTTATTTAAGTTAACAAACCTACTTTAACGCACTGAAGTTAACACAAAGCCATGGCGGCATAACGGCAGTGCATGTAGAAGATTTACGTTATCATATATTTAGGTTTAAAGTCGATTTTCTTGTATATAGCAATCGATACCGAAATGCCTCAAATCATTAGTAAAATATATTTAAGTTAATTAACCCTCTCTATCTTACTGAAGTCTACAAACGCCTTAACGGCATAATGGCAAAGCATTTAGAAGAATTACGTAATCTTATATTTAGGTATAAAGTCGATTTTGTTGTGTATATGCATTAAGCAATCGATTTCGAAAATCTTCAAATCATTAGTTTAACATATTTAAGTTAATAAAGCTTCTTTAACGCACTGAAGTTAACACAAAGCCATGGCGGCATAACAGCAGTTCATGTAGAAGAATTCCGTATGCTTATATTTAGGTATAAAGTCGATTTTCTTGTATATACACATTTAGCAATCGATATCGAAATGCCTCAAATCATTAGTTTAACATATTTAAGTTAATTAACCCCCTTTATCTTACTGAAGTCTACAAACGCCTTAACGGCATAACGGCAGTGCCTGTAGAAGAATTCCGTTATCATATATTTAGGTATAAAGTCGATTTTCTTGTATATATGCATTAAGCAATCGATATCGAAATGCTTCATATAACTGGTTTAACATATTTAAGTTAATAAACCTTCTTTAACTAACTGAAGTTAACATAAAACCATAACGGTATAACGGCAGTGCATTTGGAAGAATTCCGTAATCTTATATTTAGGTATAAAGTCGATTTTCTTGTATATACACATTTAGCAATCGATATCGAAAATCTTCGAATCATTAGTTTAACATATTTCAGTTAAAAAACCAACTTTAAACCGAAGTTAACACAAAGCCATGGCGGCATAACGGCAGTGCATGTAGAAGAATTCCGTTATCATATCTTTAGGTATAAAGTCGATTTTCTTGTATATAGCAATCGATATCGAAATGCCTCAAATCATTACTTTAATAAATTTAAGTTAATTAACCCTCTCTATCTTACTGAAGTCTACAAACGCCTTAACGGCATAACGGCAAAGCATTTAGAAGAATTCCGTAATCTTATATTTAGGTATAAAGTCCACTTTCTTGTAAATACTCATTTAGCAATCGAAATGCTTCAAATCATTAGTTTAACATAATTAAGTTAACAAACCTACTTTAACGCACTGAAGTTAACACAAAGCCATGGCGGCATAACGGCTGTGCATGTAGAAGAATTCCGTTATCATATATTTAGGTATAAAGTCGATTTTCTTGTATATACTCATTTAGCAATCGATATCGAAATGCTTCAAATCACTAGTGTAACATATCTAAGTTAATAAACCTTCTTAAACGAACTGAAGTTAACATAAAGCCATAATTGCATAACGGTAGTGCATTTAGAAGAATTCCGTTAACTTATATTTAGGTAGAAAGTCGATTTTCTTGTATATATGCGTTAAGCAATCGATTTCGAAATGCTTCAAATAACAAGTGTAACATATCTAAGTTAATAAACCTTCTTAAACGAACTGAAATTAACATAAAGCCATAACGGTATAACGGCAGTGCATTTGGAAGAATTCTGTAATCTTATATTTAGGTATAAAGTCGATTTTGTTGTGTATATGCATTAAGCAATCGATTTTGAAAATCTTCAAATCATAAGTTTAACATATTTAAGTTAAAAAAGCTTCTTTAACGCACTGAAGTTAGCATAAAGCCACGGCGGCATAACGGCAGTGCATTTAGAAAAATTCCGTAAGCTTATATTTAAGTATAAAGTCGATTTTGTTGTATATACACATTTAGCAATCGATATCTAAATGCTTCAAATCATTAGTTTTACATATTTAAGTTAATTAACCTTTTTTAACGGATTGAAGTTGATGTAAAGCCTTGGCGGCATAACGACAGTACATTTGGAAAAATTCCGTAATCTTTTATTTAGGTATAAAGTCGACTTTCTTGTATATATGCATTAAGCAATCGATATCGAAATGCTTCAAATAACTGGTTTAACATATTTAAGTTAATAAACCTTCTTTACCTAACTGAAGTTAACATAAAGCCATAACGGTATAACGGCAGTGCATTTGGAAGAATTCCGTAATCTTATATTTAGGTATTAAGTCGCTTTTCTTGTATATACACATTTAGAAATCGATATCGAAATGCCTCAAATCAATAGTTTAACATATTTAAGTTAATTAACCCTCTTTATCTTACTGAAGTCTACAAAAGCCTTATCTGCGTAACGGCAGTTCATTTGGAAGAATTCCGTAATCTTATATTTAGTCATAAAGTCGCTTTTCTTGTATATATACATTAAGCAATCGATTTCGAAATGCTTCTAATAACTGGTGTAACATAACTAAGTTAATAAACCTTCTTTAACGCACTGAAGTTAACACAAAGCATGTAGAAGAAATCCGTAATCTTATATTTAGGTATAAATTCGATTTTTTTGTATATACACATTTAGTAATGGATATCTAAATGCTTCAAATCATTAGTTTAACATATTTAAGTTAATTAATCTTTTTTAACATATTGAAGTTTAAATAAAGCCATGGTGGCATAACGACAGTACATTTGGTAGAATTCCGTAATCTTATATTTAGGTATAAGGTCGATTTTCTTGTATATATGCATTAAGCAAACGATATCGAAATGCTTCAAATAACTGGTTTAACATATTTAAGTTAATAAAGCTTCTTTAACGCACTGAAGTTAACATAAAGCCATGGCGGCATAACGGCAGTGCATTTAGAAGAATTCTGTAAGCTTATATTTAGGTATAAAGTCGATTTTCTTGTATATATGCATTAAGCAATCGATTTCGAAATGCTTCAAATAACTAGTATAACATATCTAAGTTAATAAACCTTCTTAAACGAACTGAAGTTAACACAAAGCCATAACGGCATAACGGCAGTGCATTTAGAAGAATTCCGTATTCTTATATTTAGGTAGAAAGTCGATTTTCTTGTATATATGCACTAAGCAATCGATTTCGAAATGCTTCAAATAACTAGTGTAACATATCTAAGTTAATAAACCTTCTTAAACGAACTGAAGTTAACATAAAGCCATAACGGCATAACGGCAGTGCATTTGGAAGGATTCCGTAATCTTATATTTAGGTATAAAGTCGATTTTGTTGTACATACACATTTAGCAATCGATTTCGAAAATCTTCAAATCATTAGTTTAACATATTTAAGTTAATAAAGCTTCTTTAACGTATTGAAGTTTATATAAAGCCATGGTGGCATAACGACAGTACATTTGGAAGTATTCCGTAATCTTATATTTAGGTATAAAGTCGATTTTCTTGTATATATGCATTAAGCAGTCGATATCGGAATGCTTCAGATAACTGGTTTAACATATTTAATTTAATAAACCTTCTTTAACTAACTGAAGTTAACATAAAACCATAACGGTTTAACGGCAGTGCATTTGGAAGAATTTCGTAACCTTATATTTAGGTATAAAGTCGATTTTCTTGTATACACACATTTAGCAATCGATATCGAAATGCCTCAAATCATTAGTTTAAAATATTTAAGTTAATTAACCTTCTTTAACATATTGAAGTTCATATAAAGCCATGGCGGCATAACGGCAGTACATTTGGAAGAATTCCGTAATCTTATATATAGGTATAAGGAAGATTTTCTTGTATATATGCATTAGGCAATCCTTGTCGAAATGCTTCAAATAGCTGGTTTAACATGTTTAAGTTAATAAACCTTCTTTAACTAACAGAAGTTAACATAAAACCATAAGGGTATAACGGCAGTGCATTTGGAAGTATTCCATAACCTTATATTTAGGTATAAAGTCGATTTTCTTGTATATACACATTTGGCAATCGATATCGAAATGCCTCAAATCATTAGATTAACATATTTAAGTTAATTAACCCCCTTTATCTTACTGAAGTCTACAAACGCCTTAACGGCATAACGGCAAAGCATTTAGAAGAATTCCGTAATCTTATATTTAGGTATAAAGTCGATTTTCTTGTATATATGCATTAAGCAATCGATATCGAAATGCTTCTAATAACTGGTGTAACATATCTAAGTTAATAAACCTTCTTTAACGAACTGAAGTTAACATAAAGCCGTAACGGCATAACGGCAGTGCATTTAGAAGAATTCCGTAAGCGTACATTTAGGTATAAAGTCGATTTTGTTGTATATACACATTTAGCAATCGATACCGAAATGCCTCAAATCATTAGTTTAACATATTTAAGTTAATTTACTTTCTTTAACATATTGAAGTTCATATAAAGCCATGGCGGCATAACGGCAGTACATTTGGAAGAATTCCGTAATCTTATATATAGGTACAAGTAAGATTTTCTTGTATATATGCATTAAGCAATCGATATCGAAATGCTTCAAATAACTGGTTTAACATATCTAAGTTAACAAACTTTCTTTAACTAACTGAAGTTAACATAAAGCCATAACGGTATAACGGCAGTGCATTTGGAAGAATTCCGTAATCTTATATTTAGGTATAAAGTCGATTTTCTTGTATATACACATTTAGCAATCGATATCGAAATGCCTCAAATCATTAGTTTAACATATTTAAGTTAATTAACCCCCTTTATCTTACTGAAGTCTACAAACGCCTTAACGGCATAACGGCAGTACATGTAGAAGAATTCCGTTATCATATATTTAGGTATAAAGTCGATTTTCTTGTACATAAACATTTAGCAATCGATATCGAAATGCCTCAAATCATTAGTTTAACATATTTAAGTTAATTAATCCTCTTTATCTTACTGAAGTCTACAATTGCCTTAACGGCATAACGGCAAAGCATTTAGAAGAATTACGTAATATAATATTTAGGTATAAAGTCGATTTTCTTGTATATACTCATTTAGCAATCGAAATCGAAATGCTTTAAATCATTAGTTTAACATATTTAAGATAATTAACCCTCTTTGTCTTACTGAAGTCTACAAACGCCTTAACGGCATAACGGTAAATCATTTAGAAGAATTACGTAATCTTATATTTAGGTATAAAGTCGCTTTTCTTGTATATACTCATTTAGCAATCGATATAGAAATGCTTCAAATCATTAGTTTAACATAATTAAGTTAATTAACCCTCTTTATCTTACTGCAGTCTACAAACGTTTCAACGGCATAACGGCAAAGCATTTAGAAGAATTACGTAATCTTATATTTAGGTATAAAGTCGATTTTGTAGTATATACACATTTAGCAATCGATATCGAAATGCTTCAAATCATTAGTTTAACATATTTAAGCTAATTAACCCTCTTTATCTTACTAAAGTCTACAAAAGCCTTAGCGGTATAACGACAGTGCATTTGGAAGAATTCCGTAATCTTATATTTAGGTATTAAGTCGATTTTCTTGTATATACACATTTAGCAATCGATATCGAAATGCCTCAAATCATTAGTTTAACATATTTAAATTAATTAACCCCCTTTATCTTACTGAAGTCTACAAACGCCTTAACGGCATAACGGCAGTGCATGTAGAAGAATTCCGTTATCATATATTTAGGTATAGAGTCGATTTTCTTGTACATACACATTTAGCAATCGATATCGAAATGCCTCAAATCATTAGTTTAACATATTTAAGTTAATAAACCCTCTTTTTCTTACTGAAGTCTACAAACGCCTTGGCGGCATAACGGCAAAGCATTTAGAAGAATTACGTAATCTTATATCTTAAGTCGATTTTCTTATATATACTCATTTAGCAATCGATATCGAAATGCCTCAAATCATTAGTTTAACATATTTAAGTTAATTAACCCTCTTTATCTTTCTGAAGTCTACAAACGCCTTAACGGCATAACTGCATGTAGAAGAATTCCGTTATCATATATTTAGGTATAAAGTCGATTTGCTTGTACATACACATTTAGCAATCGATATCGAAATGCCTGAAATCATTAGTTTAACATATTTAAGTTAATTAACCCTCTTTATCTTACTGAAGTCTACAAACGCCATAATTGCATAACGGCAAAGCATTTAGAAGAATTACGTTATCTTATATTTAGGTATAAAGTCGATTTTCTTGTATATTTGCATTTAGCAATCGATTTCGAAAATCTTCAAATCATTAGTTTAACATATTTAAGTTAATAAACCTTCTTTAACGAATAGAAGTTAACGTAAAGCCATAACTGCATAACGACAGTGCATTTAGAAGAATTCCGTAATTTTATATTTAGGTATAAAGTCGATTTTCTTGTATATACACTTTTATCAATCGATATCGAAATGCCTCAAATCATTTTAACATATTTAAGTTAACAAACCTACTTTAACTAACTGAAGTTGATATAAAGCCATAACGGTATAACGGCAGTGCATTTGAAGAATTCCGTAAACTTATATTTAGGTATAAAGTCGATTTTCTTATATATACTCATTTAGCAATCGATATCGAAATGCTCCAAATCATTAGTTTAACATATTTAAGTTAATAAACCTTCTTTACTAACTGAAGTTAATACAAAGCCATAACGGTATAACGGCAGTGCATTTGAAGAATTCCGTAATCTTATATTTAGTTATAAAGTCGATTTTGTTGTACATATGCATTTAGCAATCGATTTCGAAAATCTTCGAATCATTAGTTTAACATATTTCAGTTAAAAAACCAACTTTAAACCGAAGTTAACACAAAGCCATAGCGGCATAACGGCAGTGCATTTGAAGAATTCCGTAAACTTATAATTAGGTATAAAGTCGATTTTCTTGTATATACACATTAAGCAATCGATATCAAAATGCCTCAAATCATTAGTTTAACATATTTAAAATAATTAACCCTCTTTATCTTACTGAAGTCTACAAACGCCTTAACGGCATAACGGCAAAGCATTTAGAAGAATTACGTAATCTTATATTTAGGTATAAAGTCGATTTTCTTGTATATGCTCATTTAGCAATCGATATCGAAATGCTTCAAATCATTAGTTTAACATATTTAAGTTAACAAACCTACTTTAACTAACTGAAGTTGATATAAAGCCATAACGGTATAACGGCAGTGCATTTGAAGAATTCCGTAAACTTATATTTAGGTATAAAGTCGCCTTTCTTGTATATACTTATTTAGCAATCGATATCGAAATGCTTCAAATCATTAGTTTAACATATTTAAGTTAATAAACCTTCTTTAACTAACTGAAGTTGATATAAAGCCATAACGGTATAACGGCAGTGCATTTGAAGAATTCCGTAATCTTATATTTAGTTATAAAGTCGATTTTGTTGTACATATGCATTTAGCAATCGATTTCGAAAATCTTCAAATCATTAGTTTAACATATTTAAGTTAATAAAGCTTCTCTAACGCACTGAAGTTAACATAAAGCCATGGTGGCATAACGGCAGTGCATTTAGAATAATTCCGTAAGCTTATATTTAGGTATAAAGTCGATTTTGTTGTATATACATATTTAGCAATCGATATCGAAATGCTTCAAATCAATAGGTTTACATATTTAAGTTAATTATCCTTGTATAAGATATTGAAGTTGATAAAAGGCCATGGCGGCATAGCGACAGTACATTTGGAAGAATTCCGTAATCTTATATTTAGGTATAAAGTCGATTTTCTTGTATATATGCATTTAGCAATCTTCAAATCATTAGTTTAACATATTTAAGTTAACAAACCTACTTTAACGCACTGAAGTTAACACAAAGCCATGGCGGCATAACGGCAAAATGCTTCAAATCATTAGTTTAACATAGTTAAGGTAACAAACCTACTTTAACGCACTGAAGTTAACACAAAGCCATGGCGGCATAACGGCTTATATTTAGGTATAAATTCGATTTTTTTGTATATACACATTTAGCAATCGATATCGAAATGCTTCAAATCATTAGTTTAACCTATTAAGTTAATAAACATTTTTTAGCTTAATGAGGTCTACATAAACCCTTAACGGCATATCGGCAGTGCATTTAGAAGAACTCCGTGATGTTATAATTTTATATTTAGGTATAAATTCGATTTTGTTGTATTTACACATTTAGCAGTCGATATCGAAATGCTTCAAACCATTAATTTAACATATTTAAAATAACTAAAATTCTTTAACGTATTGAAGTTGATACAAACCATGGCGGCATAACGGCAGTGCATTTAAAAGAATTCCGTAATCTTATATTTAGGTATAAAGTTGAATTTGTTGTATTTACACATTTAGCAGTCGATATCGAAATGCTTCAAACCATTAGTTTAACATATTTAAAATAATATCGAAATCGATATCGAAATGTTTAAGTTAATTATCCTTCTGTAACATATTGAAGTTGATATAAAGCCATGGCGGCATAAAGACAGTACATTTGGAAAATTCCGTAATCTTATATTTATGTAGAAAGTCGATTTTCTTGTATATATGCATTAAGCAATCGATTTCGAAATGCTTCAAAAAACTAGTGTAACTTATCTAAGTTAATAAACCTTCTGAAGTTAACATAAAGCCATGGCGATATAACGGCAATGCATTTAGAGGAATTCCGTTAGCTTATATTTAGGTATAAAGTCGATTTTGTTTTATATACACATTTAGCAATCGATATCTGAATGCTTCAAATCGATAGTTTAACATATTTAAGTTAAATAATCTTGTTTATCGTATTTAAGTTGATATAAAGCCATGGTGGCATTACGACAGTACATTTGGAAGAATTCCGTACTCTTATATTTAGGTATAAAGTCGATTTTCTTGTATATATGCATTAAGCAATCGATATCGAAATGCTTCAAATAACTGGTTTAACATATTTAAGTTAATAAACCTTCTTTAACTAACTGAAGTTAACATAAAGCCATAACGGCATAACGGAAGTGCATTTAGAAGAATTCCGTAAGCTTATCTTTAGGTATAAAGTCGATTTTGTTGTATATAAATATTTAGCAATCGATATCGAAATTATCATTAATTAAAATTAATCATTAGTTTAACATATTTAAGTTAATTAATCTTCTTTAACATATTCAAGTTGATATAAAGCCATGGCGGCATAACGACAGTACATTTGGAAGAATTCCGTAATCTTATATTTAGGTATAAAGTCGATTTTCTTTTATGTACACATTTAGATATCGATATCTAAATGCTTCAAATCATTAGTTTAACATATTTAAGTTAAAAAACCTTTTTTAACGTATTGGAGTTGATACAAAGCCATGGTGGCATAACCACAGTACATTTGGAAGAATTCCGTAATCTTATATTTAGGTATAAAGTCGATTTTCTTTTATGTACACATTTAGATATCGATATTTAAATGCTTCAAATCAGTATTTTAACATATTTAAGTTAATTAACCTTTTTTAACGTATTGGAGTTGATACAAAGCCATGGTGGCATAACGACAGTACATTTGGAAGAATTCCGTAATCTTATATTTAGGTATAAAGTCGATTTTCTTGTATAAATGCATTAAGCAATCGATTTCGAAATGCTTCAAATAACTGGTGTAACATATCTAAGTTAATAAACCTTCTTTAACGAACTGAAGTTAACATAAAGCCATAACGGCATAACGGCAGTGCTTTTTAAAGAATTCCGTTAGCTTATCTTTAGGTATAAAACGATTTTGTTGTATATAAACATTTAGCAATCGATATAGAAATGCTTCAAATCATTAGTTTAACATATTTAAGTTAATAAAGCTTCTTTAACGCACTGAAGTTAACATAAAGCCATGGCGGCATAACGGCAATGCATTTGAAGAATTCCGTAATCTTATATTTAGTTATAAGGTCGATTTTGTTGTACATATGCATTTAGCAATCGATTTCGAAAATCTTCAAATCATTAGTTTAACATATTTAAGTTAAAAAACCTACTTTAAACCGAAGTTAACACAAAACCATGGCGGCATAACGGCACTGCATGCAGAAAAAATCCGTAATCTTATATTTAGGTATTAAGTCGATTTTCTTGTATATATTCATTTAGCAATCGATTTCGAAAACCTTCAAATCATTTATTTAACATATTTAAGCTAATAAAGCTTCTTTAACGTATTGAAGGTGATATAAAGCCATGGCGACATAACGACAGTACATTTAGAAGAATTCCCTAATCTTATATTTAGATATTAAGTCGATTTTCTTGTATATACACATTTAGCAATCGATGTCGAAATGCTTCAAAATATTAGTTTAACATATTTAAGTTAATTAACCTTCTTTATCTAACTGAAGTTTACATAAAGCCATAACGGTATAACGGCAGTGCATTTGGGAGAATTTCGTAATCTTATATTTAGGTATAAATTCGATTTTGTTGAATATACAAATTTAGCAATCGATATCGAAATGCCTCAAATCATTAGTTTAACATATTTAAGTTAACTAACCTTCTTTAACATATTGAAGTTGATATAAAGCCATGGCGGCATAACGGCAGTTCATTTGGAAGAATTCCGTAATCTTATATTTAGGTATAAAGAAGATTTTCTTGTATATATATATATGCATTTAGCAATCGATTTCGAAAATCTTCAAATCGTTAGTTTAACATATTTAAGTTAACAAACCTACTTTAACGCACTGAAGTTAACATAAAGCCATAACTACATAACGGCAGTGCATTCAGAAGAATTCCGTAAGCTTATATTTAGGTATAAAGTCGATTTTGTTGCATATACACATTTAGCAATCGATATCGAAATGCTTCAAATCATTAGTTTAACATATTTAAGTTAATAAACCTTCTTTGACGAACTTAGGTTGGCATAAATCCATGGCGGCATAACGGCAGTGCATTTATAATAATTCCGTAATCTTATATTTAGGTATAAAGTCGATTTTCTTGTATAAACGCATTTAGCAATCGATATCGAAATGCTTCAAATCATTAGTTTAACATATTTAAGTTAATTAACCTTCTTTATCTTACTGAAGTTTACATAAAGCCATAACGGTATAACGGCAGTGCATTTGGGAGAATTTCGTAATCTTATATTTAGGTATAAAGTCGATGTTGTTGTATAAACAAATTAAGCAATCGGTATCGAAATGCCTCAAATCATTAGTTTAACATATTTAAGTTAATTAACCTTCTTTAACGTATTGAAGTTGATATAAAGCCATGGCGGCATAACGACAGTACATTTGGAAGAATTCCGTAATCTTATATTTAGGTACAAAGAAGATTTTCTTGTATATTTGCATTTAGCAATCGATTTCGAAAATCTTCAAATCATTCGTTTAACATATTTAAGTTAATAAACCTTCTTTAACGAATAGAAGTTAACATAAAGCCATAACTGCATAACGGCAGTGCATTTAGAAGAATTCCGTAATCTTATATTTAGGTATAAAGTCGATTTTCTTGTATATACACTTTTATCAATCGATATCGAAATGCCTCAAATCATTACTACTTTAACTAACTGAAGTTGATATAAAGCCATATCGGTATAACGGCAGTGCATTTGAAGAATTCCGTAAACTTATATTTAGGTATAAAGTCGATTTTCTTGTATATACTCATTTAGCAATCGATATCGAAATGCTTCAAATCATTAGTTTAACATATTTAAGTTAATAAACCTTCTTTAACTAACTGAAGTTGATATAAAGCCATAACGGTATAACGGCAGTGCATTTGAAGAATTCCGTAATCTTATATTTAGTTATAAAGTCGATTTTGTTGTACATATGCATTTAGCAATCGATTTCGAAAATCTTCAAATCATTAGTTTAACATATTTAAGTTAAAAAACCTACTTTAAACCGAAGTTAACACAAAGCCATGGCGGCATAACGGCAGTGCATGCAGAAGAAATCCGTAATCTTATATTTAGGTATTAAGTCGATTTTGTTGTATATATTCATTAAGCAATCGATTTCGAAAACCTTCAAATCATTTATTTAACATATTTAAGCTAATAAAGCTTCTGTAACGTATTGAAGGTGATGTAAAGCCATGGCGACATAACGACAGTACATTTGGAAGAATTTCCTAATCTTATATTTAGATATTAAGTCGATTTTCTTGTATATACACATTTAGCAATCGATATCGAAATGCCTCAAATCATTAGTTTAACATATTTAAGCTAATTAACCCTCTTTATCTTACTGAAGTCTACAAACGCCTTAACGGCATAACGGCAAAGCATTTAGAAGAATTACGTATTCTTATATTTAGGTATAAAGTCGATTTTCTTGTATATGCTCATTTAGCAATCGATATCGAAATGCTTCAAATCATTAGTTTAACATATTTAAGTTAACAAACCTAATTTAACTAACTGAAGTTGATATAAAGCCATAACGGTATAACGGCAGTGCATTTGAAGAATTCCGTAAACTTATATTTAGGTATAAAGTCGATTATCTTGTATATACTTATTTAGCAATCGATATCGAAATGCTTCAAATCATTAGTTTAACATATTTAAGTTAATAAATCTTCTTTAATTAACGGAAGTTGATATAAAGCCATAACGGTATAACGGCAGTGCATTTGAAGAATTCCGTAATCTTACATTTAGTTATAAAGTCGATTTTGTTGTACATATGCATTTAGCAATCGATTTCGAAAATCTTCAAATCATTAGCTTAACATATTTAAGTTAATAAAGCTTCTTTAACGCACTGAAGTTAACATAAAGCCATGGTGGCATAACGGCAAAATGCTTCAAATCATTAGTTTAACATAGTTAAGTTAACAAACCTACTTTAACGCACTGAAGTTAACACAAAGCCATGGCGGCATAACGGCTTATATTTAGGTATAAATTAGATTTTTTTGTATATACACATTTAGCAATCGATATCGAAATGCTTCAAATCATTAGTTTAACCTATTAAGTTAATAAACATTTTTTAGCTTAATGAGGTCTACATAAACCCTTAACGGCATAACGGCAGTGCATTTAGAAGAACTCCGTGATGTTATAATTTTATATTTAGGTATAAATTCGATTTTGTTGTATTTACACATTTAGCAGTCGATATCGAAATGCTTCAAACCATTAGTTTAACATATTTAAAATAATTAAAATTCTTTAACGTATTGAAGTTGATACAAACCATGGTGGCATAACGGCAGTGCATTTAAAAGAATTCCGTAATCTTATATTTAGGTATAAAGTCGATTTTGTTGTATTTACACATTTAGCAGTCGATATCGAAATGCTTCAAACCATTAGTTTACCATATTTAAGTTAATAAACCTTCTTTAACTAACTGAAGTTGATATAAAGCCATAACGGTATAACGGCAGTGCATTTGAAGAATTCCGTAATCTTATATTTAGTTATAAAGTCGATTTTGTTGTACATATGCATTTAGCAATCGATTTCGAAAATCTTCAAATCATTAGTTTAACATATTTAAGTTAAAAAACCTACTTTAAACCGAAGTTAACACAAAGCCATGGCGGCATAACGGCAGTGCATTTAGAAGAATTCCGTAATTTTATATTTAGGTATAAAGTCGATTTTCTTGTATATGCTCATTTAGCAATCGATATCGAAATGCTTCAAATCATTAGTTTACAATATTTAAGTTAACAAACCTACTTTAACTAACTGAAGTTGATATAAAGCCATAACGGTATAACGGCAGTGCATTTGAAGAATTCCGTAAACTTATATTTAGGTATAAAGTCGATTTTCTTGTATATACACATTAAGCAATAGATATCGAAATGCCTCAAATCATTAGTTTAACATATTTAAGTTTATTCACCCTCTTTATCTTACTGAAGTCTACAAACGCCTTAACGGCATAACGGCAAAGCATTTAGAAGAATTACGTAATCTTATATTTAGGTATAAAGTCGATTTTCTTGTATATACTCATTTAGCAATCGATATCGAAATGCTTCAAAACATTAGTTTAACATATTTAAGTTAAAAAACCTACTTTAAACCGAAGTTAACACAAAGCCATGGCGGCATAACGGCAGTGCATGCAGAAGAAATCCGTAATCTTATATTTAGGTATTAAGTCGATTTTGTTGTATATATTCATTAAGCAATCGATTTCGAAAACCTTCAAATCATTTATTTAACATATTTAAGCTAATAAAGCTTCTGTAACGTATTGAAGGTGATGTAAAGCCATGGCGACATAACGACAGTACATTTGGAAGAATTCCCTAATCTTATATTTAGATATTAAGTCGATTTTCTTGTATATACACATTTAGCAATCGATATCGAAATGCCTCAAATCATTAGTTTAACACATTTAAGTTAATTAACCCTCTTTATCTTACTGAAGTCTACAAACGCCTTAACGGCATAACGGCAAAGCATTTAGAAGAATTACGTATTCTTATATTTAGGTATAAAGTCGATTTTCTTGTATATGCTCATTTAGCAATCGATATCGAAATGCTTCAAATCATTAGTTTAACATATTTAAGTTAACAAACCTAATTTAACTAACTGAAGTTGATATAAAGCCATAACGGTATAACGGCAGTGCATTTGAAGAATTCCGTAATCTTATATTTAGGTATAAAGTCGATTTTGTTGTATATACACATTTAGCAATCGATATCGAGATGCTTCAACTCATTAGTTTAACATATTAAGTTAATAAACATTTTTTAGCTTACTGAAGTCTAAGGGTATAACGGCAGTGCATTTAGAAGAATTCCGTTATCTTATATTTAGGTATAAAGTCGATTTTGTTGTATATACGCATTTAGCAATCGATATCGAAATGCTTCCAATCATTAGTTTAACATATTTAAGTTAATAAACCTTCTTTAGCGATTTGAAGCTGGCATAACGGCAGTGGATGTAGAAGAATTCCGTAATCTTATATTAGGCATAAAGTCGATTTTTTTTGTATATACAAATTTTTCAATCGATATCGAAATGCTTCAAATCATTTGTTTAACATATTAAGTTAATAAACATTTTCTAGCTTACTGAAGTCTACATAAAGCCTGAACGGTATAGCGGCAGTGCATTTAGAAGAATTCCGTAATGTTATAATTTTATATTTAGCAAAGATTCGATTTTTCTTGTATTTTCACATTTAGCAATCGATATCGAAATGCTTCAAACCATTAGTTTAACATATTTAGAATAATCAACCTTCTTTAACGTATGGAAGGTGATACAAAGCCATGGTGGCATAACGACAATACATTTGGAAGAATTCCGTAATCTTATATTTAGGTATAAATTCGATTTTCTTATATTTGCACATTTAGCAATCGATATCGAAATGCTTCAAACCATAAGTTTAACATATTTAGAAAAATTAACCTTCTTTAACGTATTGAAGGTGATACAAAGCCATGGTGGCATAACGACAATACATTTGGAAGAATTCCGTAATCTTATATTTAGGTATAAAGTCGATTTTCTTGTATATACACATTAAGCAATCGATATGGAAATGCTTCAAATCATAAGTTTAACATATTTAAGTTAATTAATCCTCTTTGTCTTACTGAAGTCTACAAAAGCCTTAACGGCATAACGGCAATGCATTTGGAGGAGTTCCGTAATCTTATATTTAGTTATAAAGTCGATTTTGTTGTATATACGTATTTAGCAATCGATAACGAAATGCTTCAAGTCATTAGTTTAACATATTTTAAGTTAACATATTTAAGTTAATTAACCTTCTTTATCTTACTGAAGTTTACATAAAGCCATGACGGTATAACGGCAGTGCATTTGGAAGAATTCCGTAAACTTATATTTAGGTATAAAGTCGATTTTCTTGTATATACACATTTAGCAAGCGATATCGAAATGCTTCAACTCATTAGTTTAACATATTTAAGTTATTATATCTTCTTTAACGAACTGATTTGGCATAAAGCCATGGCGGCATAACGGCAGTGCTTGTAGAAGAATTCCGTTATCTTATATTTAGGTATAAAGTCGATTTTCTTGTATATACACATTTAGCAATCGATATCGAAATGCTTCAACTCATTAGCTTAACATATTTAAGTTAATAAACCTTCTTTAACGAACTGAAGTTGGCATAAAGCCATGGCGGCATAACGGCAGTGCATGTAGAAGAATTCTGTTATCTTATATTTAGGTATAAAGTCGATTTTGTTGTATATACACATTTAGCAATCGATACCGAGATGCTTCAACTCATTAGCTTAACATATTTAAGTTAATTAACCTACTTTAACGATCTGAAGTTGGCATATAGCCACGGCGGCATTACGGCAGTGCATGTAGAAGAATTCCGTAATCTTTTATTTAGGTATAAAGCCGATTTTCTTTTATATACACATTTAGATATCGATATTGAAATGCTTCAAATCATTAGTTTAACATATTGAATTAATAAACATTTTTTAGCTTACTGAAGTTTACATAAAGCCATAACGGTATAACGGCAGTGCATTTGGAAGAATTCCGTAATCCTATATTTAGGTATAAAGTCGATTTTCTTGTATTTGCACATTTAGCAATCGATATCGAAATGCTTCAAACCATTAGTTTAACATATTTAGAAAAATTAACCTTCTTTAACGTATTGAAGGTGATACAAAGCCATGGTGGCATAACGACAATACATGTGGAAGAATTCCGTAATCTTATATTTAGGTTTAAAGTCGATTTTCTTGTATATACATATTAAGCAATCGATATGGAAATGCTTCAAATCATAAGTTTAACATATTTAAGTTAATTAATCCTCTTTGCCTTACTGAAGTCTACAAAAGCCTTAACGGCATAACGGCAATGCATTTGGAGGAGTTCCGTAATCTTATATATAGTAATAAAGTCGATTTTGTTGTATATACGTATTTAGCAATCGATAACGAAATGCTTCAAGTCATTAGTTTAACATATTTAAGTTAACATATTTAAGTTAAATAACCTTCTTTATCTTACTGAAGTTTACATAAAGCCATAACGGTATAACGGCAGTGCATCGATATGGAAATGCTTCAAATCATAAGTTTAACATATTTAAGTTAATTAATCCTCTTTGTCTTACTGAAGTCTACAAAAGCCTTAACGGCATAACGGCAATGCATTTGGAAGAATTCCGTAAACTTATATTTAGGTATACAGTCGATTTTCTTGTATATACACATTTAGCAAGCGATATCGAAATGCTTCAACTCATTAGTTTGACATATTTAAGATATTATATCTTCTTTAACGAACTGAATTTGGCATAAAGCCATGGCGGCATAACGGCAGTGCTTGTAGAAGAATTCCGTTATCTTATATTTAGGTATAAAGTCGATTTTCTTGTATATACACATTTAGCAATCGATATCGAAATGCTTCAAAATATTAGTTTAGCATATGTAAGTTAATAAACGTTCTTTAACGCACTGAAGTCTACATAAAGCCTTAACGGTATAACTGCAGTGCATTCAGAGGAATTCCGTAAACTTCTATTTAGGTATAAAGTCGTTTTTCTTGTATTTACATATTAAGCAAGCGATATCGAAATGCTTCAAATCATTAGTTTAACATATTTAAGTTAATAAACCTTCTTTAACGAACTGAAGTTGGCATAAAGCCATGGCCGCATAACGGCAGTGCATGTAGAAGAATTCTGTTATCTTATATTTAGGTATAAAGTCGATTTTCTTGTATATACACATTTAGCAATCGATACCGAGATGCTTCAACTCATTAGCTTAACATATTTAAGTTAATAAACCTTCTTTAACGAGCTGAAGTTGGCATAAAGCCATGGCTGCATAACGGTAGTGCATGTAGAAGAATTCCGTTATCTTATATTTAAGTATAAAGTCGATTTTGTTGTATACACACATTTAGCAATCGATATCGAGATGCTTCGACTCATTAGTTTAACATATTTAAGTTAATAAACCTTCTTTAACGAACTGAAGTTGGCATAAAGCCATGGCGGCATAACGGCAGTGCATGAAAAGAATTCTGTTATCTTATATTTAGGTATAAAGTCGACTTTGTTGTATATACACATTTAGCAATCGATACCGAGATGCTTCAACTCATTAGCTTAACATATTTAAGTTAATTAACCTTCTTTAACGATCTGAAGTTGGCATATAGCCATGGCCGCATAACGGCAGTGCATGTAGAAGAATTCCGTTATCTTATATTTAGGTATAAAGTCGATTTTCTTGCATATACACATTTAGCAATCGATACCGAGATGCTTCAACTCATTAGCTTAACATATTTAAGTTAATAAACCCTCTTTAACGAGCTGAAGTTGGCATAAAGCCATGGCTGCATAACGGTAGTGCATGTAGAAGAATTCCGTTATCTTATATTTAAGTATAAAGTCGATTTTGTTGTATACACACATTTAGCAATCGATATCGAGATGCTTCGACTCATTAGTTTAACATATTTAAGTTAATAAACCTTCTTTAACGAGCTGAAGTTGGCATAAAGCCATGGCTGCATAACGGTAGTGCATTCAGAGGAATTCCGTAAACTTCTATTTAGGTATAAAGTCGTTTTTCTTGTATTTACATATTAAGCAAGCGATATCGAAATGCTTCAAATCATTAGTTTAACATATTTAAGTTAATAAACCTTCTTTAACGAACTGAAGTTGGCATAAAGCCATGGCCGCATAACGGCAGTGCATGTAGAAGAATTCCGTTATCTTATATTTAGGTATAAAGTCGATTTTCTTGTATATACACATTTAGCAAAGCGATATCGAAATGCTTCAAATCATTAGTTTAACATATTTAAGTTAATTAACCTTCTTTAGCGATCTGAATTTGGCATATAGCCACGGCCGTATTACGGCAGTGCATGTAGAAGAATTCCGTAATCTTATATTTAGGCATAAAGTCGATTTTCTTGTATTTACACATTTAGCAATCGATATCGAAATGCTTCAAATCATTAGTTTAACATATCAAATTAATAAGCATTTTTTAGCTTACTGAAGTCTACATAAAGCCTCAACGGTATAACGGCAGTGCACTTAGAAGAATTCCGTTATCTTATATTTAGGCATAAAGTCGATTTTTCTTGTATATACACATTTAGCAATCGATATCGAGATGCTTCAACTCATTAGCTTAACATATTTAAGTTAATAAACCTTCTTTAACGATCTGAATTTGGCACATAGCCACGGCGGTATAACGGCAGTGCATGTAGAAGAATTCCGTAATATTTTATTTAGCTATAAATTCGATTTTCTTTTATATACACATTTAGATATCGATATCGAAATGCTTCAAATCATTAGTTTAACATATTGAATTAATGAACATTTTTTAGCTAACTGAAGTCTACATGAAGCCTTAGCGGTATAACGGCAGTGCATTTAGAAGAAGTCCGTTATCTTATATTTAGATATAAAGTCGATTTTCTTATATATATACATTTAGCAATCGACAACGAAATGCTTCAAGTCATTAGTTTAACATATTTACGTTAATTTAACTTCTTTATCTTACTGAAGTTTACATAAAGCCATAACGGTATAACGGCAGTGCATTTGGAAGAATTCCGTAATCCTATATTTAGGTATAAAGTCGATTTTGTTGTATATACACATTTAGCAATCGATATCGAGATGCTTCAACTCATTAGTTTAACATATTTAAGTTAATTAACCCTCTCTATCTTACTGAAGTCTACAAAAGCCTTCACGGCATAACGGCAGTGCATATAGAAGAATTACGTAATCTTATATTTAGGTATAATGTCGATTTTCTTGTATTTACACATTTAGCAATCGATATCGAAAATGCTTCCAATCATTAGTTTAACATATTTAAGTTAACTAACTTTCTTTAACGATCTGAAGCTGGCATAACGGCAGTGGATGTAGAAGAATTCCGTAATCTTATATTAGGCATAAAGTCGATTTTTTTGTATATACAAATTTTTTCAATCGATATCGAAATGCTTCAAATCATTTGTTTAACATATTAAGTTAATAAACATTTTCTATTTAGCTTACTGAAGTCTACATAAAGCCTGAACGGTATAGCGGCAGTGCATTTAGAAGAATTCCGTAATGTTATAATTTTATATTTAGGTATAGAGTCGATTTTCTTGTATTTTCACATTTAGCAATCGATATCGAAATGCTTCAAACCATTAGTTTAACATATTTAGAATAATTAACCTTCTTTAACGTATTGAAGGTGATACAAAGCCATGGTGGCATAACGACAATACATTTGGAAGAATTCCGTAATCTTATATTTAGGTATAAAGTCGATTTTCTTGTATTTGCACATTTAGCAATCGATATCGAAATGCTTCAAACCATTAGTTTAACATATTTAGAAAAATTAACCTTCTTTAACGTATTGAAGGTGATACAAAGCCATGGTGGCATAACGACAATACATTTGGAAGAATTCCGTAATCTTATATTTAGGTATAAAGTCGATTTTCTTGTATATACACATTAAGCAATCGATATGGAAATGCTTCAAATCATAAGTTTAACATATTTAAGTTAATTAATCCTCTTTGTCTTACTGAAGTCTACAAAAGCCTTAACGGCATATCGGCAATGCATTTGGAGGAGTTCCGTAATCTTATATTTAGTTATAAAGTCGATTTTGTTGTATATACGTATTTAGCAATCGATAACGAAATGCTTCAAGTTATTAGTTTAACATATTTAAGTGAATTAACCTTCTTTATCTTACTGAAGTTTACATAAAGCCATAACGGTATAACGGCAGTGCATTTGGAAGAATTCCGTAAACTTATATTTAGGTATAAAGTCGATTTTCTTGTATATACACATTTAGCAAGCGATATCGAAATGCTTCAACTCATTAGTTTAACATATTTAAGTTATTATATCTTCTTTAACGAACTGAATTTGGCATAAAGCCATGGCGGCATAACGGCAGTGCTTGTAGAAGAATTCCGTTATCTTATATTTAGGTATAAAGTCGATTTTCTTGTATATACACATTTAGCAATCGATATCGAAATGCTTCAAAATATTAGTTTAACATATTTAAGTTAATAAAAGTTCTTTAACGCACTGAAGTCTACATTAAGCCTTAACGGTATAACTGCAGTGCATTCAGAGGAATTCCGTAAACTTCTATTTAGGTATAAAGTCGTTTTTTCTTGTATTTACATATTAAGCAAGCGATATCGAAATGCTTCAAATCATTAGTTTAACATATTTAAGTTAATAAACCTTCTTTAACGAACTGAAGTTGGCATAAAGCCATGGCGGCATAACGGCAGTGCATGTAGAAGAATTCTGTTATCTTATATTTAGGTATAAAGTCGATTTTCTTGTATATACACATTAAGCAATCGATACCGAGATGCTTCAACTCATTAGCTTAACATGTTTAAGTTAATAAACCTTCTTTAACGAGCTGAAGTTGGCATAAAGCCATGGCTGCATAACGGTAGTGCATGTAGAAGAATTCCGTTATCTTATATTTAGGTATAAAGTCGATTTTGTTGTATACACACATTTAGCAATCGATATCGAGATGCTTCGACTCATTAGTTTAACATATTTAAGTTAATAAACCTTCTTTAACGAACTGAAGCTGGCATAAAGCCATGGCGGCATAACGGCAGTGCATGCAGAAGAAATCTGTTATCTTATATTTAGGTATAAAGTCGATTTTGTTGTATATACACATTTAGCAATCGATACCGAGATGCTTCAACTCATTAGCTTAACATACTTAAGTTAATTAACCTTCTTTAACGATCTGAAGTTGGCATATAGGCACGGCGGCATTACGGCAGTGCATGTAGAAGAATTCCGTAATCTTTTTATTTAGGTATAAAGTCGATTTTCTTTTATATACACATTTAGATATCGATAGTGAAATGCTTCAAATCATTAGTTTAACATATTAATTTAATAAACATTTTTTAGCTTACTGAAGTCTACGTAAAGACTTAACGGTATAACGGCAGTGCATGTAGAAGAATTCCGTTATCTTATATTTAGGTATAAAGTCGATTTTCTTGTATATACACATTAAGCAAGCGATATCGAAAAGCTTCAAATCTTTAGTTTAACATATTTAAGTTAATTAACCTTCTTTAGCGTATTGAAGTTGATATAAAGCCATGGCGGCATAACGGCAGTGCATTTAGAAGAATTCCGTAATGTTATAATTTTATATTTAGGTATAAAGTCGATTTTCTTGTATTTACACATTTGGCAATCGATTTCAAAATGCTTCAAACCATTAGTTTAACATATTTAAAATAATTAACCTTCTTTAGCGTAAAGAAGGTGATATCAAGCCATGGCGGCATAACGACAATACCTGTGGAAGAATTCCGTAATCTTATATTTAGGTAAAAAGTCGATTTTCTTGTATATACACACTTAGCAAGCGATATCGAAATGCTTGAAATCATTAGTGTAACATATTTAAGTTAATAAACCTTCTTTAACGATCTGAAGTTGGCATATAGCCACGGCGGCATTACGGCAGTGCATGTAGAAGAATTCCGTAATCTTTTATTTAGGTATAAAGTCGATTTTCTTTTATATACACATTGAGATATCGATATCGAAATGCTTCAAATCATTAGTTTAACATATTAAGTTAATAAACATTTTTTAGCTCACTGAAGTCTTCATAAAGCCTTAACGGTATAACGGCAGTGCATGTAGAAGAATTCCGTTATCTTATATTTAGGTATAAAGTCGATTTTCTTGTATATACACATTTAGCAAGCGATATCGAAATGCTTCAAATCATTAGTTTAACATATTTAAGTTAATTAACCTTCTTTAACGTATTGAAGTTGATATAACGCCATGGCGGCATAACAGCAGTGCATTTAGAAGAATTCGGTAATCTTATATTCAGGTATAAAGTCGATTTTCTTGTATATACACATTTAGCAAGCGATATCGAAATGCTTCAAATCATTAGTTTAACATATTTAAGTTAATTAACCTTCTTTAACGTATTGAAGTTGATATAAAGCCATAGCGGAATAACGGCAGTGCATTTAGAAGAATTCCGTTATCTTATATTTAGGTATAAAGTCGATTTTCTTGTATATACACATTTAGCAAGCGATGTCGAAATGCTTCAACGCATTAGCCTAACATATTTAAGTTAATAAACCTTTTTTAACAAACTGAAGTTGGCATATAGCCACGTCGGCATTACGGCAGTGCATGTAGAAGAATTCCGTAATCTTTTATTTAGGTATAAGGTCGATTTTCTTTTATATACACATTAAGATATCGATATCGAAATGCTTCAAATCAGTAGTTTAACATATTAAGTTAATACACATTTTTTAGCTTACTGAAGTCTACATAAAGCCTTAACGGTATAACGGCAGTGCATGTAGAAGAATTCCGTTATCCTATATTTAGGTATAAAGTCGACTTTCTTGTATATACACACTTAACAAGCGATATCGAAATGCTTCAACTCATTACCTTAACATATTGAGGTTAATAAACCTTCTTAACGAGCTGAAGTTGGCATAAAGCCATGGCGGCATAACGGCAGTGCATGTAGAAGAATTCCGTAATCTTATATTTAGGTTTAAAGTCGATTTTCTTGTATACACACATTTAGCAAGCGATATCGAAATGCTCCAAATCATTAGTTTAACATATTTAAGTTAATTAACTTCTTTATCTTACTGAAGTTGACATAAAGCCATGGCGGCATAACGACAGTGCATGTAGAAGAATTCCGTTATCTTATATATAGGTTTAAAGTCGATTTTGTTGTATATACACATTTAGCAATCGATATCGAGATGCTTCAACTAATTACCTTAACATATTTAAGTTAATAAACCTTCTTTAACGATCTGAAGTTGGAATAAAGCCATGGCGGCAAAACGACAGTGCATGTAGAAGAATTCCGTTAACTTATATTTAGGTATAAAGTCGATTTTCTTGTATATATGCATTAAGCATTCGATATCGAAATGCTTCAAATAACTGGTTTAACATATTTAAGTTAATAAACCTTCTTTAACGAACTGAAGTTAATATAAAGCCATAACGGCAGTGCATTTAGAATAATTACGTAATCTTATATTTAGGTATGAATTCGATTTTCTTGTATATACTCATTTAGCAATCGATATCGAAATGCTTCAAACCATTAGTTTAACATATTTAAAATAATTAACCTTCGTTAACGTATTGAAGTTGATACAAAGCCATGGCGCCATAACGGCAGTGCATGTAGATGAATTCCGTAATCTTATATTTAGGTATGTAGTCCATTTTTCTTGGATTTACACATTTAGAAATATATATCGAAAATATTCAAATAACTGGTTTAGCATATTTAGGTTAATTAAACTTCTTTATCTTACTGAAGTTTAAATAAAGCCATAACGGGCATAACGGCAGTATATTTGGGTGAATTCCGTAATCTTTTATTTAGGTATCAAATCGATTTTTTTGTATATACACATTTAGCAAACGATATCGAAATGCTTCAAATCATTAGTTTAACATATTAAGTTAATAAACATTTTTAGCTTACTGAAGTCTACATAAAGCCTTAACGGGTTATAACGGCAGTGCATTTAGAAGAATTCCGTAATGTTATAATTTTATATTTAGGTATAAATTCGATTTTCTTGTATATACACATTTAGCAAGCGATATCGAAAAGCTTCAAATCTTTAGTTTAACATATTTAAGTTAATTAACCTTCTTTAGCGTATTGAAGTTGATAAAGAGCCATGGCGGCATAACGACAGTACAGTTGGAACAATTCCGTAGTCTTATATTTAGGTTATAAGTCGATTTTCTTGTATATATGCATTAAGCAATCGATATCGAAATGCTTCAAACCATTAGTTTAATATATTTAAGTGAATAAATCTTCTTTAACTCACTTAAGTCTACATAAAGCCCTAATGGCATAACGGCAGTGCATTTAGAAAAATTCCATAATGTTATAATTTTATACTTAGGTATAAAGTCGATTTTCTTGTATTTACGCATTTAGCAATCGATATCGAAATGCTTCAAACCCTTAGCTTAACATATTTAAATAATTAACCTTCTTTACAAACGCCATAACGGCATAACGGCAGTATATTTGGGTAATTTCCGTAATCTTTTATTTAGGTATAAAATCGTTTTTCTTGTATATAACACATTTAGCAATCGATATCGAAATGCTTCAGCTCATTTGTTAAAACATATTTAAGTTATTAAACCTTCTTTAACGATCTGAAGTGGGCATATAGCCATGGAGGCATAACTGCAGTGCACGTAGGAGAATTCCATAATCTTATATTTAGGTATAAAGTCGATTTTTCTTGTATATACATATTTAGCTATCGATATCGAAATGCTTCAAATCATTAGTTTAACATATAAAGTTAATAAACATTTTTTTAGCTTACTGAAGTCTACATAAAGCCTTAACGGTATAACGGCAGTGCATTTAAAAGACTTCCGTAATGTTATAATTTTTATATTTTAGGTGTAAAGTCGATTTTCTTGTATTTACACATTTAGCAGTCGATATCGAAATGCTTCAAACCATTAGTTTAACATATTTAAAATAATTAACCTTCGTTAAACGTATTGAAGTTGATACAAAGCCGTGGCGGCATAACGACAGTACATTTAGAAGAATTCCGTAATCTTATACTTAGGTATAAAGTCGATTTTCTTATATATACACTTTTAGCAATCGATATCGAAATGCTTCTAACCATTAGCTTAACATATTTAAAATAATTAACCTTCTTTAACGTATTGAAGTTGATACAAAGCCATGGCGGCATAATGTGAGTACATTTGGAAGAATTCCGTAATCTTATATTTAGGTATAAAGTAGATTTTGTTGTATATACACTTTTAGCAATCGATATCGAAATGCTTCAAATCATTAGTTTAACATATTTAAGTTAATAAACCTTCTTTAACGCACTGAAGTCTACATAAAGCGTTAACGGCATAATGGCAGTGCATTTAGAAAAAATCCGATATATTATATTAAGGTATAAATTCGATTTTCTTGTATATACATATTTGGCAATCGATATGGAAATGCTTCAAATCATTAGTTTAACATATCTATGTTAGTTAACCTTTTTTTAACGTATTGAAGTTGATATAAAGCCATAACGGCAGTATATTTGGAAGAATTCCGTAATCTTATATTTAGGTATAAAGTCGATTTTCTTGTATATACACATTTAGCAATCGATATCGAAATGCTTCAAATCATAAGTTTAAAATATTTAAGTTAATAAACCTTCTTTAAAGCACTGAAGTCTACATAAAGCCTTGACGGTATAACTGCACTGCATTTAGAAGAATTCCGTTATCTTATATTTAGGTTATAAATTCGACTTTCTTGTATATATTCATTTAGCAAGCGATAGCAAAATGCTTCCAACCATCAGTTTAACATATTCAAAATAATTAAGCTTCTTTAACGTATTGAAGTTGATACAAAGCCATGGCGGCATAATGACAGTACATTTGGAATAATTCCGTAATCCTTATATTTAGGTATAAAGTCGATTTTCTTGTATATACACATTTAGCAATCGATATCGAAATGCTTCAAATCATTAGTTTAACATATTTAAGTTAGTAAACCTTCTTTGACGCACTGAGTCTACATAAAGCGTTAACGGCATAACGGCAGTACATTTAGAAAAATTCCGTTATCTTATATTTAGGTATAAATTCGATTATCCTTGTATATACATATTTGGCAAGCGATATCGAAATGCTTCAAATCATTAGTTTAACATATTTAAGTTAATTAACTTTCTTTAAACGCACTGAAGTCTACATAAAGCCCTAATGGCATAACGGCAGTGCATTTAGAAGAATTCCGTAATCTTTTATTTAGGTATAAAATCGATTTTCCTTGTATATACACATTTAGCAATCAATATCGAAATGCCTCAAATCATTAGTTTAACATATTAAGTAATAAACATTTTTTAGCTAACTGAAGTCTTCATAAAGCCTTAGCGGTATAACGGCAGTGCATTTAGAAGAATTCCGTAATGTTATAATTTTATATTTAGGTGTAAAGTCGATTTTCTTGTATTCACACATTTCGCAGTTGATATCGAAATGCTTCAAACATTAGTTAAACATATTTAAAATAATTAACCTTCTTAACGTATCGAAGTTGATACAAAGCCATGGCGGCATAAACGACAGTACATTTGGAAGAATTCCGTAATCTTATATTTAGGTATAAAGTCGATTTTCTTGAATATACACATTTAGCAATCGATATCGAAATGCTTCAATCATAAGTTTAACATATTTAAGTTAATAAACCTTCTTTAACGCACTTAAGTCTACAAAAGAGCGTTAACGGCAGAACGGCAGTGCATTTATAAAAATTCCGTTATCTTATATTTAGGTATAAATTCGATTTTTCTTGTATATACACATTTAGCAAGCGATATCGAAATGCCTCAAATCATTAGTTTATCATATTTAAAATAATTAACCTTCTTTAACGTATTGAAGTTGATAAAGAGCCATGGCGGCATAACGACAGTACATTTGGAAGAATTCCGTAGTCCTTATATTCATGTATAAAGTCGATTTTCTTGTATATATGCATTAAGCAATCGACATCGAAATGCTTCAAATAACTGGTTTAACATATTTATGTTAGTAAACCTTCTTTAACGAACTGAAGTTAATATAAAGCCATAACGGCATAACGGCAGTGCACGTAGAAGAGTTCCATAACCTTATATTTAGGTATAAAGTCGATTTTCTTTTATATACATATTTAGCTATCGATATCGAAATGCTTCAAATCATTTGTTTAACATATTAAGATAATAAACATTTTTTAGCTTACTAAAGTCTACATAAAGCCTTAACGGTATAACGGCAGTGCATGTAGAAGAATTCCGTAATCTTATATTTAGGTATGTAGTCGATTTTCTTGGATCTACACATTAAGCAATCGATATCGAAAATCTTCAAATAACTGGTTTAGCATATTTAGGTTAATTAACCTTCTTTATACTACTGAAGTTTAAATAAAGCCATAACGGCATAACGGCTGTATATTTGGGTGAATTCCGTAATCCTCTTATTTGGGTATAAAATCGAGTTTCTTGTATATACACATTTAGCAATCGATATCAAAATGCTTCAACTAATAGTTTAACATATTTAAGTTAATAAACCTTCTTTAACAATCGAAAGTTGGCATAACGGCAGTGGATGTAGAAGAATTCCGTAATCTTATATTTAGGTATAAAGTCGATTTTCTTGTATATACATATTTAGCTATCGATATCGAAATGCTTCAAATCATTTGTTTAACATATTAAGTTAAAAAACATTTTTTAGCTTACTAAAGTCTACATTTAGCCTTAACGGTATAAACGGCAGTGCATTTAGAAAAATTCCGTAATGTTATAATTTTATATTTAGGTATAAAGTCGATTTTCTTGTATTTGCACATTTAGCAATCGATATCGAAATGCTTCAAACCATTAGTTTAACATATTTAAAATAATTAACCTTCTTTAACGTATTGAAGTTGATACAAAGCTATGGCGGCAAAATGACGGTACATTTGGAAGAATTCCGTAATCCTTATATTTAGGTATAAAGTCTATTTTCTTGTATATACACATTTGGCAAGCGATATCAAAATGCTTCAAATTCATTACTTTAAACATATTTAAATAATTAACCTTCTTTACAAAAGCCATAACGGCATAACGGCAGTATATTTGGGTAATTTCCGTAATCTTTATTTTAGGTATGAAATCGATTTTCTTGTATATACACATTTAGCAATCAATATCGAAATGCTTCAGCTCATTAGTTTAACATATTTAAGTTAATAAACCTTCTTAAATGATATGAAGTGGGCATATAGCCATGGAGGGCATAACTGCAGTGCACGTAGAAGAAGTCCTTAATCTTATAGTTAGGTATAAAGTCGATTTTCTTGTATATACATATTTAGATATCGATATCGAAATGCTTCAAATCATTAGTTTAAACATATTAAGTTAATAAACATTTTTTAGCTAACTGAAGTCTTCATAAAGCCTTAGCGGTATAACGGCAGTGCATTTAGAAGAATTCCGTAATGTTATAATTTTATATTTAGGTGTAAAATCGATTTTCTTGTATTTACACTTTAAAGCAGTTGATATCGAAATGCTTCAAACCATTAGTTTAACAGATTTAAAATAATTAACCTTCTTTAACGTATCGAAGTTGATACAAAGCCATGGCGGCATAACGACAGTACATTTGGAAGAATTCCGCAATCTTATATTTAGGTATAAGGTCGATTTTCTTGAATATACACATTTAGCAATCGATATCGAAATGCTTCAAATCATTAGTTTAACATATTTAAGTTAATAAATCTTCTTTAACGCACTGAAGTCTACATAGAGCGTTAACGGCATAACGGCAGTGCATTTAGAAAAATTCCGTTATCTTATATTTAGGTATAAATTCGATTTTCTTCTATATACACATTTAGCAAGCGATATCGAAATGCCTCAAATCATTAGTTTAACATATTTAAGTTAACTAACCTTCTTTAACGTATTGAAGTTGATAAGAGCCATGGCGGCATAACGACAGTACATTTGGAAGAATTCCGTAGTCTTATATTCAGGTATAAAGTCGATTTTCTTGTATATATGCATTAAGCAATCGATATCGAAATGCTTCAAATAACTGGTTTAACATATTTAAGTTAATAAAGCTTCTTTAAACGCACTGAAGTCTACATTAAGCGTTAATGGCATAACGGCAGTGTATTTAGAAAAATTCCGTTATCTTATATTTAAGTATAAATTCGATTTTCTTGCATATTTTTAATTTGGCAAGCGATATCGAAATGCTTCAGCTCATTAGTTTAACATATTTAAGTTAATAAAACCTTCTTTAACGATCTGAAGTTGGCATAAAGCCATGGCGGCATAACGGCAGTGCATGTAGAAGAATTCCGTTATCTTATATTTAGGTATAAAGTGGATTTTGTTGTATATACACATTTAGCAATCGATATCGAAATGCTTCAACTCATTACCTTAACATATTGAGGTTAATAAACCTTCTTAACGAGCTGAAGTTGGCAGAAAGCCATGGCGGCATAACGGCAGTGCATGTAGAAGAATTCCGTAATCTTATATTTAGGTTTAAAAGTCGATTTTCTTGTATACACACATTTAGCAAGCGATATCGAAATGCTCCAAATCATTAGTTTAACATATTTAAGTTAATTAACTTCTTTATCTTACTGAAGTTGACATAAACCCATGGCGGCATAACGACAGTGCATGTAGAAGAATTCCGTTATCTTATATATTAGGTTTAAAGTCGATTTTGTTGTATATACACATTAGCAATCGATATCGAGATGCTTCAACTAATTACCTTAACATATTTAAGTTAATAAACCTTCTTTAACGATCTGAAGTTGGAATAAAGCCATGGCGGCAAAACGACAGTGCATGTAGAAGAATTCCGTTAACTTATATTTAGGTATAAAGTCGATTTTGTTGTATATACACATTTAGCAATCGATATCGAGATGCTTCAACTCATTACCTTAACATATTTAAGTTAATAAAACCTTCTTTAACGATCTGAAGTTGCCATATAGCCACGGCGGCATTACGGCAGTGCATGTAGAAGAATTCCGTAAACTTTTATTTAGGTATAAAGTCGATTTTCTTTTATATACACATTTAGATACCGATATCGAAATGCTTCAAATCATTAGTTTAACATATTAAGTTAATAAACATTTTTTAGCTTACTGAAGTCTACATAAAGCCTTAACGTTATACTGGCAGTGCATGTAGAAGAATTCCGTTATCTTTTATTTTGGTATAAAGTCGATTTCTTGTATATATACACATTTAGCAAGCGATATTGAAATGCTTCAAATCATTAGTTTAACATATTTAAGTTAATTAACCTTCTTTATCGTATTGAAGTTGATATAAAGCCATGGCGCCATTACGGCAGTGCATGTAGAAGAATTCCGTTATCTTATATTTAGGTATGAATTCGATTTTGTTGTATATACACATTTAGCTATCGATATCGAGATGCTTCAACTCATTAGCTTAACATATTTAAGTTAATAAACCTTCTTTAACGATCTGAAGTTGGCATATAGCCACGGCGGCATTACGGCAGTGCATGTAGAAGAATTCCGTAATCTTTTATTTAGGTATAAAGTCGATTTTCTTTTATATACACATTTAGATATCGATATTGAAATGCTTCAAATCATTAGTTAAACATATTAATTTAATAAACATTTTTTAGCTTAATGAAGTCTACGTAAAGACTTAACGGTATAACGGCAGTGCATTTAGAAGAATCCCGTTATCTTATATTTAGGTATAAATTCGATTTTCTTGTAACGGGTGATTTTTTAAGAGCTTGATAACTTTTTAAAAAAAAAAAAAAACCGCATAAAATTTGCAAAATCTCATCGGTTCTTTATTTGAAACGTTAGATTGGTTCATGACATTTACTTTTTGAAGATAATTTCATTTAAATGTTGACCGCGGCTGCGTCTTAGGTGGTCCATTCGGAAAGTCCAATTTTGGGCAACTTTTTCGAGCATTTCGGCCGGAATAGCCCGAATTTCTTCGGAAATGTTGTCTTCCAAAGCTGGAATAGTTGCTGGCTTATTTCTGTAGACTTTAGACTTGACGTAGCCCCACAAAAAATAGTCTAAAGGCGTTAAATCGCATGATCTTGGTGGCCAACTTACGGGTCCATTTCTTGAGATGAATTGTTGTCCGAAGTTTTCCCCTCAAAATGGCCATAGAAATCGCGAGCTGTGTGGCATGTAGCGCCATCTTGTTGAAACCACATGTCAACCAAGTTCAGTTCTTCCATTTTTTGGCAACAAAAAGTTTGTTAGCATCGAACGATAGCGATCGCCATTCACCGTAACATTGCGTCCAACAGCATCTTTGAAAAAATACGGTCCAATGATTCCACCAGCGTACAAACCACACCAAACAGTGCATTTTTCGGGATGCATGGGCAGTTCTTGAACGGCTTCTGGTTGCTCTTCACCCCAAATGCGGCAATTTTGCTTATTTACGTAGCCATTCAACCAGAAAATGAGCCTCATCGCTCATCGGACACGGACGCGAAACACATTTCGAACCGAAACCACTGATTTTGGTAATAAAATTCAATGATTTGCAAGCGTTGCTCGTTAGTAAGTCTATTCATGATGAAATGTCAAAGCATACTGAGCATCTTTCTCTTTGACACCATGTCTGACATCCCACGTGATCTGTCAAATACTACTGCATGAAAATCCTAACCTCAAAAAAATCACCCGTTATATACACATTTAGCAAGCGATATCGGAAAGCTTCAAATCTTTAGTTTAACATATTTAAGTTAATTAACCTTCTTTAAACGTATTGAAGTTGATATAAAGCCATGGCGGCATAAACGGCAGTGCATTTAGAAGAATTCCGTAAAGTTATAATTTTATATTTAGGTATAAAGTCGATTTTCTTGTATTTACACATTTGGCAATCGATTTCGAAAATGCTTCAAACCATTAGTTTAACATATTTAAAATAATTAACCTTCTTTAGCGTAATGAAGGTGATATCAAGCCATGGCGGCATAACGACAGTACCTGTGGAAGAATTCCGTAATCTTATATTTAGGTATAAAGTCGATTTTCCTTGTATATACACACTTAGCAAGCGATATCGAAATGCTTGAAATCATTAGTGTAACATATTTAAGTTAATAAACCTTCTTTAGCGATCTGAAGTAAGCATATAGCCATGGCGGCATTACGGCAGTGCATGTAGAAGAATTCCGTAATCTTTTATTTAGGTATAAAGTCGATTTTCTTGTATATACACATTTAGCAAGCGATATCGAAATGCTTCAAATCATTAGTTTAACATATTTAAGTTAATTAACCTTCTTTAAACGTATTGAAGTTGATATAACGCCATGGCGGCATAACAGCAGTGCATTTAAGAAGAATTCGGTAATCTTATATTCAGGTATAAAGTCGATTTTCTTGTATATACACATTTAGCAAAGCGATATCGAAATGCTTCAAATCATTAGTTTAACATATTTAAGTTAATTAACCTTCTTTAACGTATTGAAGTTGATATAAAGCCATAGCGGAATAACGGCAGTGCATTTAGAAGAATTCCGTTATCTTATATTTAGGTATAAAGTCGATTTTCTTGTATATACACATTTAGCAAGCGATGTCGAAATGCTTCAACTCATTAGCCTAACATATTTAAGTTAATAAACCTTTTTAACAAACTGAAGTTGGCATATAGCCACGGCGGCATTACGGCAGTGCATGTAGAAGAATTCCGTAATCTTTTTATTTAGGTATAAAGTCGATTTTCTTTTATATACACATTAAGATATCGATATCGAAATGCTTCAAATCATTAGTTTAACATATTAAGTTAATACACATTTTTTTAGCTTACTGAAGTCTACATAAAGCCTTAACGGTATAACGGCAGTGCATGTAGAAGAATTCCGTTATCTTATATTTAGGTATAAAGTCGATTTTCTTGTATATACACACTTAGCAAGCGATATCGAAATGCTTCAAATCATTAGACTAACATATTTAAGTTAATTAACCCTCTCTCCTCTTACTGAAGTCTACAAAAAAGCCTTAACGGCATAACGGCAGTGCACTTAGAAGAATTCCGTTATCTTATATTTAGGTATAAAGTGGATTTTGTTGTATATACAAATTTAGCAATCGATATCGAAATGCTTCAACTCATTACCTTAAAATATTTAAGTTAATAAAGCTTCTTTAACGATCTGAAGTTGGAATAAAGCCATGGCGGCAAAACGACAGTGCATGTAGAAGAATTCCGTTATCTTATATTAGGTATAAAGTCGATTTTGTTGTATATACACATTTAGCAATCGATATCGAGATGCTTCAACTAATTACCTTAACATATTGAGGTTAATAAACCTTCTTAACGAGCTGTAGTTGGCATAAAGCCATGGCGACATAACGGCAGTGCATGTAGAAGAATTCCGTAATCTTATATTTAGGTATAAAGTCGATTTTCTTGTATACACACATTTAGCAAGCGATATTGAAATGCTTCAAATCATTTGTTTAACATATTTAAGTTAATTAACCTTCTTTAAACGTATTGAAGTTGATATAAAGCCATGGCGGCATTACGGCAGTGCATGTAGAAGAATTCCGTTATCTTATATTTAGGTATAAAGTCGATTTTGTTGTATATACACATTTAGCTATCGATATCGAGATGCTTCAACTCATTAGCTTAACATATTTAAGTTAATAAACCTTCTTTAACGATCTGAAGTTGGCATATAGCCACGGCGGCATTACGGCAGTGCATGTAGAAGAATTCCGTAATCTTTTATTTGGGTATAAAGTCGATTTTCTTTTATATACACATTTAGATATCGATATTGAAAATGCTTCAAATCATTAGTTTAACATATTAATTTAATAAACATTTTTTAGCTTACTGAAGTCTACGTAAAGACTTAACGGTATAACGGCAGTGCACTTAGAAGAATCCCGTTATCTTATATTTAGGTATAAATTCGATTTTCTTGTATATACACATTTAGCAAGCGATATCGAAAAGCTTCAAATCTTTAGTTTAACATATTTAAGTTAATTAACCTTCTTTAACGTATTGAAGTTGATATAAAGCCATGGCGGCATAACGGCAGTGCATTTTGAAGAATTCCGTAATGTTATAATTTTATATTTTCTTGTATTAACGCATTTGGCAAACGATTTCGAAATGCTTCAAACCATTAGTTTAACATATTTAAAATAATTAACCTTCTTTAGCGTAATGAAGGTGATATCAAGCCATGGCGGCATAACGACAGTACCTGTGGAAAAATTCCGTAATCTTATATTTAGGTATAAAGTCGATTTTCTTGTATATGCACACTTAGCAAGCGATATCGAAATGCTTGAAATCATTAGTGTAACATATTTAAATTAATAAACCTTCTTTAACGATCTGAAGTTGGCATATAGCCACGGCGGCATTACGGCAGTGCATGTAGAAGAATTCCGTAATCTTTTATTCAGGTATAAAGTCGATTTTCTTTTATATACACATTGAGATATCGATATCGAAATGCTTCAAATCATTAGTTTAACATATTAAGTTAATAAACATTTTTTAGCTCATTGAAGTCTCCATAAAGCCTTAACGGTATAACGGCAGTGCATGTAGAAGAATTCCGTTATCTTATATTTAGGTATAAAGTCGATTTTCTTGTATATACACATTTAGCAAGCGATATCGAAATGCTTCAAATCATTAGTTTAACATATTTAAGTTAATTAACCTTCTTTAACGTATTGAAGTTGATATAACGCCATGGCGGCATAACAGCAGTGCATTTAGAAGAATTCGGTAACCTTACATTCAGGTATAAAGTCGATTTTCTTGTATATACACATTTAGCAAGCGATATCGAAATGCTTCAAATCATTAGTTTAACATATTTAAGTTAATTAACCTTCTTTAACGTATCGAAGTTGATATAAAGCCATAGCGGAATAACGGCAGTGCATTTAGAAGAATTCCGTTATCTTATATTTAGGTATAAAGTCGATTTTCTTGTATATACACATTTAGCAAGCGATGTCGAAATGCTTCAACTCATTAGCCTAACATATTTAAGTTAATAAACCTTTCTTAACAAACTGAAGTTGGCATATAGCCACGGCGGCATTACGGCAGTGCATGTAGAAGAATTCCGTAATCTTTTATCTAGGTATAAAGTCGATTTTCTTTTATATACACATTAAGATATCGATATCGAAATGCTTCAAATCATTAATTTAACATATTAAGTTAATACACATTTTTTAGCTTACTGAAGTCTACATAAAGCCTTAACGGTATAACGGCAGTGCATGTAGAAGAATTCCTTTATCTTATATTTAGGTATAAAGTCGATTTTCTTGTATATACACACTTAGCAAGCGATATCGAAATGCTTCAAATCATTAGATTAACATATTTAAGTTAATAAACCTTCTTTAGCGATCTGAAGTAAGCATATAGCCATGGCGGCATTACGGCGGTGCATGTAGAAGAATTCCGTAATCTTTTATTTAGGTATAAAGTCGATTTTCTTGTATATACACATTTAGCAAGCGATATCGAAATGCTTCAAATCATTAGTTTAACATATTTAAGTTAATTAACCTTCTTTAACGTATTGAAGTTGATATAACGCCATGGCGGCATAACAGCAGTGCATTTAGAAGAATTCGGTAATCTTATATTCAGGTATAAAGTCGATTTTGTTGTATATACACATTTAGCTATCGATATCGAGATGCTTCAACCCATTAGCTTAACATATTTAAGTTAATAAACCTTCTTTAACGATCTGAAGTTGGCATATAGCCACGGCGGCATTACGGCAGTGCATGTAGAAGAATTCCGTAATCTTTTATTTAGGTATAAAGTCGATTTTCTTTTATATACACATTTAGATATCGATATTGAAATGCTTCAAATCATTAGTTTAACATATTAATTTAATAAACATTTTTTAGCTTAATGAAGTCTACGTAAAGACTTAACGGTATAACGGCAGTGCATTTAGAAGAATCCCGTTATCTTATATTTAGGTATAAATTCGATTTTCTTGTATATACACATTTAGCAAGCGATATCGGAAAGCTTCAAATCTTTAGTTTAACATATTTAAGTTAATTAACCTTCTTTAACGTATTGAAGTTGATATAAAGCCATGGCGGCATAACGGCAGTGCATTTAGAAGAATTCCGTAAAGTTATAATTTTATATTTAGGTATAAAGTCGATTTTCTTGTATTTACACATTTGGCAATCGATTTCGAAATGCTTCAAACCATTAGTTTAACATATTTAAAATAATTAACCTTCTTTAGCGTAATGAAGGTGATATCAAGCCATGGCGGCATAACGACAGTACCTGTGGAAGAATTCCGTATTCTTATATTTAGGTATAAAGTCGATTTTCTTGTATATACACACTTAGCAAGCGATATCGAAATGCTTGAAATCATTAGTGTAACATATTTAAGTTAATAAACCTTCTTTAGCGATCTGAAGTAAGCATATAGCCATGGCGGCATTACGGCAGTGCATGTAGAAGAATTCCGTAATCTTTTATTTAGGTATAAAGTCGATTTTCTTGTATATACACATTTAGCAAGCGATATCGAAATGCTTCAAATCATTAGTTTAACATATTTAAGTTAATTAACCTTCTTTAACGTATTGAAGTTGATATAACGCCATGGCGGCATAATAGCAGTGCATTTAGAAGAATTCGGTAATCTTATATTCAGGTATAAAGTCGATTTTCTTGTATATACACATTTAGCAAGCGATATCGAAATGCTTCAAATCATTAGTTTAACATATTTAAGTTAATTAACCTTCTTTAACGTATTGAAGTTGATATAAAGCCATAGCGGAATAACGGCAGTGCATTTAGAAGAATTCCGTTATCTTATATTTAGGTATAAAGTCGATTTTCTTGTATATACACATTTAGCAAGCGATGTCGAAATGCTTCAACTCATTAGCCTAACATATTTAAGTTAATAAACCTTTTTTAACAAACTGAAGTTGGCATATAGCCACGGCGGCATTACGGCAGTGCATGTAGAAGAATTCCGTAATCTTTTATTTAGGTATAAAGTCGATTTTCTTTTATATACACATTAAGATATCGATATCGAAATGCTTCAAATCATTAGTTTAACATATTAAGTTAATACACATTTTTTAGCTTACTGAAGTCTACATAAAGCCTTAACGGTATAACGGCAGTGCATGTAGAAGAATTCCGTTATCTTATATTTAGGTATAAAGTCGATTTTCTTGTATATACACACTTAGCAAGCGATATCGAAATGCTTCAAATCATTAGACTAACATATTTAAGTTAATTAACCCTCTCTCTCTTACTGAAGTCTACAAAAAGCCTTAACGGCATAACGGCAGTGCACTTAGAAGAATTCCGTTATCTTATATTTAGGTATAAAGTGGATTTTGTTGTATATACAAATTTAGCAATCGATATCGAAATGCTTCAACTCATTACCTTAAAATATTTAAGTTAATAAAGCTTCTTTAACGATCTGAAGTTGGAATAAAGCCATGGCGGCAAAACGACAGTGCATGTAGAAGAATTCCGTTATCTTATATTTAGGTATAAAGTCGATTTTGTTGTATATACACATTCAGCAATCGATATCGAGATGCTTCAACTAATTACCTTAACATATTGAGGTTAATAAACCTTCTTAACGAGCTGTAGTTGGCATAAAGCCATGGCGACATAACGGCAGTGCATGTAGAAGAATTCCTTTATCTTATATTTAGGTATAAAGTCGATTTTCTTGTATACACACATTTAGCAAGCGATATTGAAATGCTTCAAATCATTTGTTTAACATATTTAAGTTAATTAACCTTCTTTAACGTATTGAAGTTGATATAAAGCCATGGCGGCATTACGGCAGTGCATGTAGAAGAATTCCGTTATCTTATATTTAGGTATAAAGTCGATTTTGTTGTATATACACATTTAGCTATCGATATCGAGATGCTTCAACTCATTAGCTTAACATATTTAAGTTAATAAACCTTCTTTAACGATCTGAAGTTGGCATATAGCCACGGCGGCATAACGGCAGTGCATGTAGAAGAATTCCGTAATCTTTTATTTGGGTATAAAGTCGATTTTCTTTTATATACACATTTAGATATCGATATTGAAATGCTTCAAATCATTAGTTTAACATATTAATTTAATAAACATTTTTTAGCTTACTGAAGTCTACGTAAAGACTTAACGGTATAACGGCAGTGCACTTAGAAGAATCCCGTTATCTTATATTTAGGTATAAATTCGATTTTCTTGTATATACACATTTAGCAAGCGATATCGAAAAGCTTCAAATCTTTAGTTTAACATATTTAAGTTAATTAACCTTCTTTAACGTATTGAAGTTGATATAAAGCCATGGCGGCATAACGGCAGTGCATTTTGAAGAATTCCGTAATGTTATAATTTTATATTTAGGTATAAAGTCGATTTTCTTGTATTAACGCATTTGGCAAACGATTTCGAAATGCTTCAAACCATTAGTTTAACATATTTAAAATAATTAACCTTCTTTAGCGTAATGAAGGTGATATCAAGCCATGGCGGCATAACGACAGTACCTGTGGAAGAATTCCGTAATCTTATATTTAGGTATAAAGTCGATTTTCTTGTATATGCACACTTAGCAAGCGATATCGAAATGCTTGAAATCATTAGTGTAACATATTTAAGTTAATAAACCTTCTTTAACGATCTGAAGTTGGCATATAGCCACGGCGGCATTACGGCAGTGCATGTAGAAGAATTCCGTAATCTTTTATTTAGGTATAAAGTCGATTTTGTTGTATATACACATTTAGCAATCGATATCGAAATGCTTCAAATCATTAGTTTAACATATTAAGTTAATAAACATTTTTTAGCTCATTGAAGTCTCCATAAAGCCTTAACGGTATAACGGCAGTGCATGTAGAAGAATTCCGTTATCTTATATTTAGGTATAAAGTCGATTTTCTTGTATATACACATTTAGCAAGCGATATCGAAATGCTTCAAATCATTAGTTTAACATATTTAAGTTAATTAACCTTCTTTAACGTATTGAAGTTGATATAACGCCATGGCGGCATAACAGCAGTGCATTTAGAAGAATTCGGTAACCTTACATTCAGGTATAAAGTCGATTTTCTTGTATATACACATTTAGCAAGCGATATCGAAATGCTTCAAATCATTAGTTTAACATATTTAAGTTAATTAACCTTCTTTAACGTATCGAAGTTGATATAAAGCCATAGCGGAATAACGGCAGTGCATTTAGAAGAATTCCGTTATCTTATATTTAGGTATAAAGTCGATTTTCTTGTATATACACATTTAGCAAGCGATGTCGAAATGCTTCAACTCATTAGCCTAACATATTTAAGTTAATAAACCTTTCTTAACAAACTGAAGTTGGCATATAGCCACGGCGGCATTACGGCAGTGCATGTAGAAGAATTCCGTAATCTTTTATCTAGGTATAAAGTCGATTTTCTTTTATATACACATTAAGATATCGATATCGAAATGCTTCAAATCATTAGTTTAACATATTAGGTTAATACACATTTTTTAGCTTACTGAAGTCTACATAAAGCCTTAACGGTATAACGGCAGTGCATGTAGAAGAATTCCTTTATCTTATATTTAGGTATAAAGTCGATTTTCTTGTATATACACACTTAGCAAGCGATATCGAAATGCTTCAAATCATTAGATTAACATATTTAAGTTAATTAAACCTCTCTCTCTTACTGAAGTCTACAAAAAGCCTTAACGGCATAACGACAGTGCATGTAGAAGAATTCCGTTATCTTATATTTAGGTATAAAGTCGATTTTCGTGTATATACACATTTAGCAAGCGATATCGAAATGCTTCAAATCATTAGTTTAACATATTTAAGTTAAATAACCTTCTTTATACTACTGAAGTTTACATAAAGCCTTAACGATATAACAGCAGTGCATTTAAAAGAATTCCGTTATCTTATATTTAGGTATAAAGTGGATTTTGTTGTATATACACATTTAGCAATCGATATCGAAATGCTTCAACTCATTACCTTAACATATTGAGGTTAATAAACCTTCTTAACGAGCTGAAGTTGGCATAAGGCCATGGCGGCATAACGGCAGTGCATGTAGAAGAATTCCGTAATCTTATATTTAGGTATAAAGTCGATTTTCTTGTATACACACATTTAGCAAGCGATATCGAAATGCTCCAAATCATTAGTTTAACATATTTAAGTTAATTATTTTCTTTATCTTACTGAAGTTGACATAAAGCCATGGCGGCATAACGACAGTGCATGTAGAAGAATTCCGTTATCTTATATTTAGGTTTAAAGTCGATTTTGTTGTATATACACATTTAGCAATCGATATCGAGATGCTTCAACTCATTACCTTAACATATTTAAGTTAATAAACCTTCTTTAACGATCTGAAGTTGGAATAAAGCCATGGCGGCAAAACGACAGTGCATGTAGAAGAATCCCGTTATCTTATATTTAGGTATAAAGTCGATTTTGTTGTATATACACATTTAGCAATCGATATCGAGATGCTTCAACTCATTACCTTAACATATTTAAGTTAATAAACCTTCTTTAACGATCTGAAGTTGCCATATAGCTACGGCGGTAATACGGCAGTGCATGTAGAAGAATTCCGTTATCTTATATTTAGGTATAAAGTCGATTTTGTTGTATACACACATTTAACAAGCGATATCGAAATGCTTCAAATCATTAGTTTAACATATTGAGGTTAATAAACCTTCTTAACGAGCTGTAGTTGGCATAAAGCCATGGCGACATAACGGCAGTGCATGTAGAAGAATTCCGTAATCTTATATTTAGGTATAAAGTCGATTTTCTTGTATACACACATTTAGCAAGCGATATTGAAATGCTTCAAATCATTTGTTTAACATATTTAAGTTAATTAACCTTCTTTAACGTATTGAATTTGATATAAAGCCATGGCGGCATTACGGCAGTGCATGTAGAAGAATTCCGTTATCTTATATTTAGGTATAAAGTCGATTTTGTTGTATATACACATTTAGCTATCGATATCGAGATGCTTCAACTCATTAGCTTAACATATTTAAGTTAATAAACCTTTTTTAACGATCTGAAGTTGGCATATAGCCACGGCGGCATTACGGCAGTGCATGTAGAAGAATTCCGTAATCTTTTATTTGGGTATAAAGTCGATTTTCTTTTATATACACATTTAGATATCGATATTGAAATGCTTCAAATCATTAGTTTAACATATTAATTTAATAAACATTTTTTAGCTTACTGAAGTCTACGTAAAGACTTAACGGTATAACGGCAGTGCACTTAGAAGAATCCCGTTATCTTATATTTAGGTATAAATTAGATTTTCTTGTATATACACATTTAGCAAGCGATATCGAAAAGCTTCAAATCTTTAGTTTAACATATTTAAGTTAATTAACCTTCTTTAACGTATTGAAGTTGATATAAAGCCATGGCGGCATAACGGCAGTGCATTTTGAAGAATTCCGTAATGTTATAATTTTATATTTAGGTATAAAGTCGATTTTCTTGTATTAACGCATTTGGCAAACGATTTCGAAATGCTTCAAACCATTAGTTTAACATATTTAAAATAATTAACCTTCTTTAGCGTAATGAAGGTGATATCAAGCCATGGCGGCATAACGAGAGTACCTGTGGAAGAATTCCGTAATCTTATATTTAGGTATAAATTCGATTTTCTTGTATATGCACACTTAGCAAGCGATATCGAAATGCTTGAAATCATTAGTGTAACATATTTAAGTTAATAAACCTTCTTTAACGATCTGAAGTTGGCATATAGCCACGGCGGCATTACGGCAGTGCATGTAGAAGAATTCCGTAATCTTTTATTTAGGTATAAAGTCGATTTTCTTTTATATACACATTGAGATATCGATATCGAAATGCTTCAAATCATTAGTTTAACATATTAAGTTAATAAACATTTTTTAGCTCATTGAAGTCTCCATAAAGCCTTAACGGTATAACGGCAGTGCATGTAGAAGAATTCCGTTATCTTATATTTAGGTATAAAGTCGATTTTCTTGTATATACACATTTAGCAAGCGATATCGAAATGCTTCAAATCATTAGTTTAACATATTTAAGTTAATTAACCTTCTTTAACGTATTGAAGTTGATATAACGCCATGGCGGCATAACAGCAGTGCATTTAGAAGAATTCGGTAACCTTACATTCAGGTATAAAGTCGATTTTCTTGTATATACACACTTAGCAAGCGATATCGAAATGCTTCAAATCATTAGTTTAACATATTTAAGTTAATTAACCTTCTTTAACGTATTGAAGTTGATATAAAGCCATAGCGGAATAACGGCAGTGCATTTAGAAGAATTCCGTTATCTTATATTTAGGTATAAAGTCGATTTTCTTGTATATACACATTTAGCAAGCGATGTCGAAATGCTTCAACTCATTAGCCTAACATATTTAAGTTAATAAACCTTTCTTAACAAACTGAAGTTGGCATATAGCCACGGCGGCATTACGGCAGTGCATGTAGAAGAATTCCGTAATCTTTTATCTAGGTATAAAGTCGATTTTCTTTTATATACACATTAAGATATCGATATCGAAATGCTTCAAATCATTAGTTTAACATATTAAGTTAATACACATTTTTTAGCTTACTGAAGTCTACATAAAGCCTTAACGGTATAACGGCAGTGCATGTAGAAGAATTCCTTTATCTTATATTTAGGTATAAAGTCGATTTTCTTGTATATACACACTTAGCAAGCGATATCGAAATGCTTCAAATCATTAGATTAACATATTTAAGTTAATTAACCCTCTCTCTCTTACTGAAGTCTACAAAAAGCCTTAACGGCATAACGGCAGTGCACTTAGAAGAATTCCGTTATCTTATATTTAGGTATAAAGTCGATTTTCGTGTATATACACATTTAGCAAGCGATATCGAAATGCTTCAAATCATTAGTTTAACATATTTAAGTTAATTAACCTTCTTTATACTACTGAAGTTTACATAAAGCCTTAACGATATAACAGCAGTGCATTTAAAAGAATTCCGTTATCTTATATTTAGGTATAAAGTGGATTTTGTTGTATATACACATTTAGCAATCGATATCGAAATGCTTCAACTCATTACCTTAACATATTGAGGTTAATAAACCTTCTTAACGAGCTGAAGTTGGCACAAGGCCATGGCGGCATAACGGCAGTGCATGTAGAAGAATTCCG
This sequence comes from Bactrocera correcta, assembly GCA_027475135.1. Taxonomy (NCBI): domain Eukaryota; kingdom Metazoa; phylum Arthropoda; class Insecta; order Diptera; family Tephritidae; genus Bactrocera; species Bactrocera correcta. The sequence goes on along the minus strand of JAPZAG010000369.1, from coordinate 15,011 downwards.
TAATCTTATATTTAGGTATAAAGTCGATTTTCTTGTATACACACATTTAGCAAGCGATATCGAAATGCTCCAAATCATTAGTTTAACATATTTAAGTTAATTATTTTCTTTACCTTACTGAAGTTGACATAAAGCCATGGCGGCATAACGACAGTGCATGTAGAAGAATTCCGTTATCTTATATTTAGGTTTAAAGTCGATTTTGTTGTATATACACATTTAGCAATCGATATCGAGATGCTTCAACTCATTACCTTAACATATTTAAGTTAATAAACCTTCTTTAACGATCTGAAGTTGGAATAAAGCCATGGCGGCAAAACGACAGTGCATGTAGAAGAATCCCGTTATCTTATATTTAGGTATAAAGTCGATTTTGTTGTATATACACATTTAGCAATCGATATCGAGATGCTTCAACTCATTACCTTAACATATTTAAGTTAATAAACCTTCTTTAACGATCTGAAGTTGCCATATAGCTACGGCGGCATTACGGCAGTGCACGTAGAAGAATTCCGTTATCTTATATTTAGGTATAAAGTCGATTTACTTGTATATGCACATTTAGCAAGCGATATTGAAATGCTTCAAATCATTAGTTTAACATATTTAAGTTAATTAACCTCCTTTAACGTATTGAAGTTGATATAAAGCCATGGCGGCATTACGGCAGTGCATTTAGACGAATTCCGTAATGTTATAATTTTATATTTAGGTATAAAGTCGATTTTCTTGCATTTACACATTTAGCAATCGATATCGAAATGCTTCAAACCATTAGTTTAACATATTTAAAATAATTAACCTTCTTTAGCGTAATGAAGGTGATATATAGCCATGGCGGCATAACGACAGTACCTGTGGAAGAATTCCGTAATCTTGTATATAGGTATAAAGTCGATTTTCTTATAAATATACATTTAGCAAGCGATATCGAAATGCTTCAAATCATGAGTTTAAGATATTTAAGATAATTAACCCTCTTTATCTTACTGAAATCTACTAAAGCCTTAACGGCATAACGGCAGTGTATTTAGGTATTAAGTCGATTTTGTTGTATATACGCATTTAGCAATCGACATCGGAATGCTTCAAAACATGAGTTTATCATATTTAAGATAATTAACCCTCTTTATCTTACTAAAATCTACAAAAGCCTTAACGGCATAACGGCAGTGTATTTGGAAGATTTCCGTAATCTTATATTTAGGTATTAAGTCGATTTTGTTGTATATACGCATTTAGCAATCGACATCGGAATGCTTCAAATCATGAGTTTAAGATATTTAAGATAATTAACCCTCTTTATCTTACTGAAATCTACTAAAGCCTTAACGGCATAACGGCAGTGTATTTAGGTATTAAGTCGATTTTGTTGTATATACGCATTTAGCAATCGACATCGGAATGCTTCAAAACATGAGTTTATCATATTTAAGATAATTAACCCTCTTTATCTTACTGAAATCTACAAAAGCCTTAACGGCATAACGGCAGTGCATTTAGAAGAATTCCGTAATCCTCTATTTAGGTATAAAGTCGATTTTTTGTATATCCTCATTTAGCAATCCATATCGAAATGCTTCGAATCATTAGTTTAACATATTTAAGTTAATTAACCCTCTTTATCTTACTGAGGTCTACAAAAGCCTTAAAGGCATAACGGCAGTGCATTTCGAAGAATTCCGTAATCTTATATTTAAGTATAAAGTCGATTTTCTTGTATATACTCATTTAGCAATCGATATCGAAATGCTTCAAATCATTAGTTTAACATATTTAAGTAAATTAATCCTCTTTTTCTTACTGAAGTCTACAAAAGCCTTAACGGCATAACGGCAGTGCATTTAGAAGAACTACGTAGTCTTATATTTAGGTATGAATTCGATTTTCTTGTATATACTTATTTAGCAGTCGATATCGAAATGCTTCAAATCATTAGTGTAACATATTTAAGTTAATAAACCTTCTTTAACGTATTGAAGGTGATACAAAGCCATGGCGGCATAACAAAAGTACATTTGGAAGAATTCCGTTATCTTATATTTAGGTATAAAGTCGATTTTCTTGTATATACACATTTAGCAATCGATATCGAAATGCTTCAAATCATTAGTTTAACATATTTAAGTTAATTAACCCTCTTTATCTTACTGAAGTCTACAAAATCCTTAACGGCATAACGGCAGTGCATTTCGAAGAATTCCGTAATTATATATTTGGGTATAAAGTCGATTTTTTTGTATATACTCATTTAGCAATCGATATCGAAATGCTTCAAATCATTAGTTTAACATATTTAAGCTAATTTACGTTCTTTAACGTAATGAAGTTGATATAAAGCTATAGCAGCATAACGACAGTGCATTTAGAAGAATTCCGTAAATTTATATTCAGGTATAAAGGCGACTTTCTTGTATTTACACATTTAGCAATCGATATCGAAAATCTTTAAATCGCTAGTTTAACATATTTAAGTTAATTAACCTTCTTTAACGTAATGAAGGTAATATAAAGCCATGGCGGCATAACGACAGTGCATTTAGAAGAATTCCGTAATCTTATATTCAGGTATAAAGGCGACTTTCTTGTATTTACACATTTAGCAATCGATATCGAAAATCTTTAAATCGCTAGTTTAACATATTTAAGTTAATTAACCTTCTTTAACGTAATGAAGGTAATATAAAGCCATGGCGGCATAACGACAGTGCATTTAGAAGAATTCCGTAATCTTATATTCAGGTATAAAGGCGACTTTCTTGTATTTACACATTTAGCAATCGATATCGAAAATCTTCAAATCATTAGTTTAACATATTTAAGTTAATTAACCTTCTTTAGCGTAATGAAGGTGATATAACGCCATGGCAGCATAACGACAGTGCATTTAGAAGAATTCCGTAACCTTATATTTAGGCACATAATCGATTTTCTTGTATTTACACATTTAGCAATCGATATCGAGATGCTTCAACTCATTAGTTTAACATATTTAAGTTAATTAACCTTCTTTAACGTAGTGAAGGTGATATAAAGCCATAACGGCATAAAGGGAGTGTATTTCGATGAAATCCGTAATCTTATATTTAGGTATAAAATCGACTTTCTTGTATATATATATTTCGCAATCGATATCGAGATGGTTTAACCTATTTATTTTAACATATTTAAGTTAACTAACCCTCTTTATCTTACTGAAGTCTACAAACATCTTAACGGCATAACGGCAAAGGATTTAGAAGAATTCCGTAATCTTATATTTAGGTATAAAGTCGATTTTCCTGTATATACTCATTTAGCAATCGATATCGAAATGCTTCAACTCATTAGTTTAACATGTTTAAGTTAATTGATAATTCGGGTGGTGGAGCACGGTGCTCGTTCTTTCCAAAAATGTGGTTGGCCGTGGGGAAACGTCCGGCGCAAATTTATTCCACAAGTATTAAATAAAAAACAAAAGTTTCTTATAATACATATATTTAAATATAAATCAATTGGAAATACACTTACCACGTCCGTACCGCAGCGTCGTCGCAAAAGAAGAGAGGGCTCGCAACTTTTAGTAAGTGTTTAGTTGCGCGCGAATTAATACTTCGAAAAAAGTTCGAAAAAGAGAAAAAGAAAAGATTAATCTGCCGATACAGACGTGGCAAAAGAAATTGGGCGGGGGCGGCGTCAACATTCTCCCCGCCTTGCAGTATTACTGAAAATGCAGTTTACAATAAATTACTTAAAACTAACTTAACTAACTTAACTAACTGGCTCCTGCACTTCCTTTTCCACGTCTTCTTTGCAGATGGGGTGGCCGACGAGACGAATCGAGTCTGGTTCGGTCCGGGAAATGCCGCTGAGATGAATCGAATCTCAGTCGGTCATTGCCATGCCGCCAATTTGCATAGAAGTCACCACCTTCCGAGGTCGGCGAGACGAATCGAGTCTAACTCGATCCTGGGTAGGTGGTGAATGTGAGAGGCGTTGGCAGCCAGTGCACTTTATCGTGCCGATGTTATACGACACCGCAAGTCTTTGCTGACAAGGTAGTGTTGCATGCCTTTCCTTGATGATACGGCGTGCATCTGCTTGACGTCGAGCGTCTCGTCCACGCCTTCGCTTCGGAGGGGTTGGCCGTCGAGACGAATCGAGTCTGGATCGGTCCGGGCAATGTCGCTGAGACGAATCGAGTCTCAGTCGATCGTTGCCATGCCGCCAATCCGAAAGGAAGTTACCAGCATGCCGAAGTCGGTGAGACGACTCGAGTCTGGCTCGATCTTGGGCATGTGGTATGCGGGAGAGGCCTCGTTGGTCAGAGCTTTGCGTCCGTTGACACGGTTGTTGTTGTTGCTGTGTGGCGTATATCAACGTGTGCGCCATTGCTGCAGGTTGCTGCTGCTGTGTTGTTGTTGCTGCTTGTGATGTATTCGTTGTGTCGTATGTGGCTGTCGACTGCGTTGCTTGTCTGTTGCTGCGCGCTGCATGTTGATTTGCTGTTGTTATTGTGGCCGCCGCATGTTGGTATTGTGTAGGCGGCTGTTGTGACGTCACATACGTTGCTGATTGATCTGCTTGCTGCGATTGCGACGGTGTCGCCTTCTGTTGCTGGTGATAATAGGCTGTTTGCTGTTGATAACGCTGCTCGTATTGTTGTTGTAGCTGTAGCTGCATCTGCTGGTGTTGAAAGGCATCCGATAATGCCGCCACTGTGTTGCTCGTGGCATAGTGTTGCTGGTGTGGTGGTGAATAGTGCGCTGTTGCTGATGAGGCCGCCACAGCTGATGATGGCGGCAACGTTTGTGATGGGGGTGGTAGTGGTGTTTTTGCTGCGACAGCATGTCGCTGCGTTGCAGCTGTGGCAGGCGTTGCTGCCACCGTTTCTGCGGCGCCCATGTAATAATCGCATTTGTTGGTATTTGTCGCTTCAGTGCTGCTCGGCGGTGTGCTGCCTACTGATGTTGCTGACAGAGATAGCGCTGCTGCATGCTGTGTCGGCCCACCAACGCCACAATGCGTATCGATGTGATTCGATGAGCCGGGCGCATCATTTGTTTCGGCATCATCGCTAGTTTGATCCTGTTGTTGATGCTGTTGATGTTGTTTCTGTTGTATAAGTATATAATTAGTATCTATTTTACTACAAAAATTGTTTTGTGTTCGTTGTTGAATTGTTACTGAATTTTGTCCGTCGCCTTTGCCATTTGTCTTCGTTTCTTCGGTGGGAACGGAACCTGTTAAGACCCAACCAAACACTGTTCGTTGTGCAGCAAGGGATCCAAAGATTTTCGATTTTCCCCCCATTTAGTATAATTTGCGGGTAAAGATCTGCTCCGATCAACAAGTCAATCTTTTGACTCGTATAGAAATTATTATCCGCCAAGGGGATATTTGGTAACCTTTTTAAAATTGAAGAGTTAATTGATCTGGATGGAAGCAGTCCAGTCAATTTTGGCAGTACCAAAGCTTCCGCTTCTAGTTTCAAACTTTTGTTACGGGGCGAGCCAATTGTGATCGAGCATACCGATTGAACTCGTCCTGATACGGTATTATTCAATCCTGAAACTCGCGCGCTGACCTTTTTGGTTTCCAGATGTAAGCGTTTTTGCAGACTATTGCTTACGAAGGTGGCTTCAGATCCCGAATCAATCAGGGCTCTGACAGTGAAGGTGCTCTCGTTGTGACATATGGTCACCATGGCTGTACCTAAGAGCATGCTTCGACTGGTAGGCACATTTGAAATATTGGCCTTAATAGAGGCCACATGAGATTTAGTAGAAACCTCAGTAGTGTCGGTGCTGCCAGATATCTGAGCTGTATCCTCACTCTGATCCCGGTGGATCATAGAGTGATGTCTCTGTTTACATTTATTACAATTAAACAGACTTTTACAATTTGTGACTTCATGTGAGTCCGATAAACAGTTTAGGCAGACGTGTAGTTTTCTGACCGCATTTAATCGTGCATTAGGCTGCATCTCAATGAATCGCTGACAAGTTTTCAAAATGTGCGATTGAGATGAGCACAGTTTACATCTGGTATTGTTGGTTTTGGCGTGATGGGCATTGATGTTTTTAGATCCAATCCTTGACTGCAAGGTTGGCATCCGATCTTCATCATCAGCCGACTTAATTTTGGGTTGAGTGCCTAACTCGCCTTTGAGATTTGATACTCTTTCAAGCGTTTTAACCCGTTTGGTTAGAAACTTGTCTAACTCAACCCATTTTGGGATCTCTGAATCCGAAACCAGAGATTTTTCCCCAAAGCGACAGTGTATAGTCCAGCAGTCGGATAGAACACAAGTACGTAAATATGGCATCCCAGCTATCTGTATTGATGCCATGTATTTGTAAAGCTGAAATGCAGCTATTAATCTCCCGCTGTAAATTTCTGAGTTCGGTCTCAGATTCTGTTGAGATGTGCGGAAGCTTGAATAGTAAATTTAATTGTGTGTTGACAAGCACTCGCTTGTTTTCATACCTACACAACAAATTGTTCCAAGCCAATGCCAATCCGTCATTCGTCAGTGGCGCTTTCGAAACGATATCTTTTGCCTCACCTCGCGTTTTTTGATTCAAATGGAATAACTTTTCTACTGGAGAGAGCCTCGGGTTATTCCCATAAATGGCGGCAAATAAATCCCTAAAAGAGGGTCATTGTAAAACATCGCCATGAAATATTTCGGTATCACATGGCGGTAAATTGATAGAATACCTCACGGGTTCTACAGTTTGTTGTAACCGTTCAGGTTGAATCACCGTTGAATTGGAAGTAGGGCTTTGGTTGAACGCCGTGAGGTTGTGCATGTGTTCGCCCATCAAGGCCGCGCAACACACATAAGCGTGGTAACAGCTTGTATATTTAAGTTTGAGGTCGTCAATTGAGCTTGTGTCGGAAGGATCCACTTTTGGCAAACACAACTTGTATTCTGACTTTACCTCTGCCCACAGAGATTTCAGTTCAGCTTGTTGAACTTCGAGAGAGTAGGCACTTTGATTGTTTGCTGTTGGAGTAAAAGACTCCTCAAACTCCCGTAGAGCGTCTGCAGCTGTGGTAAAGGCTCTAATTGATTCCATTGTTTTCAAAAATTTAAACGGAACTGCAAAAATGTTGCACAAAATCGGATCGAAAACTTGAAATTGAAATTTAAAAAATATTTGCAAATATGTTGCAAAAGTTATTGAACCAATCCGGACAAGTTATAAATTAGTAGTGCGTTGTTTCTTAGTGAAGAGTGAATTTTCGAACGAACAAAAAAAAGTAATAAATTTAGTGAAGTATTTTTTTTTTCAAATATTTTTTTCAAATTTAATTCGAATGTGCTTGCTGGGTAATCGGCCCAATGCACTTGCACACCTAGTCTTCAACTATGTACCCAAACAAAATTGATTTGTGCTTAATTGCTTTATTAAAATGTACAAATACAATAATTGAATAAATTCACAAGAACTTATTTGAATTTATTCACATTCACTTTTGTTCACTGGGTTATTCTAATTTTATCACTGCACTATTCCGCTTGTTGCTGTCCTTCTGGAATGGCTGCTGCGCTGCCTTGCCTCTGCTGCTTTGCCTATGCTGGTATGCCGCTCTCACTTTTGTGCTTGGCCTGTGCTGCTTTACCTTTCTGCTGCTTGGCCTTGGCTGCTTGGCCTGTGCTGCTTCTCTGTGCTGCTTTGCTGCTTGCCTGTGTTGCTTGGGCTTTGCTGCTCTTCCTTTGCTGCTTTCACTTCGCTATTTGGCTTAGCTGTCGCTCACTTCACTTTTTTTTAAATTTTTTTGTGTCACTCACTGCACTTTGTATTTTTTTTGTTTACACTCGCGAAACTGCAGCTGCGTTATTGCTGCTTGCCTTTATTGCTATTCGAGCAATATATGAGAAGGCAGAGTTGAGGGACTAAACTCAAATTAATCATAAGAAAAACCAAAGAACCGAGAGAGATTTTTGGCGCTCAAGACGATTTTGTGCGTCCAAGAAATTTATATTTTTTTTTCTCGAATAACAAAGTGTGTGGTTTTTTTTGCAAAGTGGAATAAGTGCATTTGCCAGGTGTATTTGTTGTTGTACTTAAATGAAGTACAATACTACCTGCAATCTTGTGCTTTGATTTTGTGGGTAGAGTGCCAAAAATAAGTTTTGGTCTCCACTTCACACAGCACAATGGGTTTTGTACATAAATGATGCACAAATTGTCCAATCTATTGCCTTATAGCTTGCAGAGCACAAATCCAAAATATGTTTGGCTGTAACTTGCGAGTTGCTAAAGCGGGCAAATTATGCACTTTCACTTTAAATAAAAAATTTACTTGTTACCTGTTATCCGGCTCGAAGGACCAATGATAATTCGGGTGGTGGAGCACGGTGCTCGTTCGTTCCAAAATGTGGTTGGCCGTGGGGAAACGGTCGGCGAAATTTATTCCACAAATGTTAAATAAGAAAACCACGTCCGTACCGCAGCGTCGTCGCAAAAGGAGAGCGCGCGCAACATTTTTGTTAAGGTTTAGTTGCGCGCGAATTAATCTTCGAAAAAGAAGAAAAGAAAAGATTAATCTGCCGATACAGACGTGGCAAAAGAAATTGGGCGGGGGCGGCGTCAAAATTAATAAACCTTCTTTAACGAACGGAAGTTGGCTTAAAACCTTGGCGGCAAAACAGCAGTGCATTTAGAAGAATTCCGTAAACTTATATTTATGTATAAAGTCGATTTTATTATATATACACATTTAGCAATCGATATCGAAATGCTTCAAATCATTAGTTTAACATATTTAAGTTAATTAATCTTCTTTAGCGAACGGAAGTTGGCGTAAAGCCATGGCGGCATAACGGCAGTGCATTTAGAAGAATTTCGTAATCTTATATTTAGGTATAAAGTCGATTTTCTTGTATATACACATTTAGCAATCGATATCGATATGCTTCAAATCATTAGTTTAACATATTTAAGTTAATTATCCTTCTTTTTCTTACTGAAGTTTACATAAAGCCACAACGGTATAACGGCAGTGCATTTGGAAGAACTCCGTAATCTTATATCTAGGAATAAAATCGATTTTCTTGTATATACACATTTAGCATTCGATATCGAGATGGTTTAACTAATTAGTTTAACATATTTAAGTTAATAAACCTTCTTTAACGATCTGAAGTTTGCATATAGCTATGACGGCATAACGGCACTGCATGTAGAAGAATTCCGTAATCTTATATTTAGGTATAAAGTCGATTTTCTAGTATATACACATTTAGCTATCGATATCGAAAAAGCTTCAAATCATTAGTTTATCATGTTAAGTTAATAAACATTTTTTAGCTTACTGAAGTCTACATAAAGCCTTAACGGTATAACGGCAGTGCATTTAGAAGAATTCCGTAATGTTATAATTTTTTAGTTAGGTATAAAGTCGATTTTCTTGTATTTACACATTTAGCAATCGATATCGAAATGCTTCAAACCATTAGTTTAACATATTTAAAAAAATTAACCTTCTTTAACGTATTGAAGGTGATATAAAGCCATGGCGGCATAACGACAGTGCATTTAGGAGAATTCCGTAATCTTATTTTTAGGTATATAGTCGATTTTCTTGTATTTACACATTTAGCAATCGATATCGAAAATCTTCAAATCATTAGTTTAACATATCTAAGTTAATTAACCTTCTTTAAAGTAATGAAGGTGATATAAAGCCATGGCGGCATAACGACAGTGCATTTAGAAAAATTCCGTAATCTTATATTTAGGTATAAGTTCGATTTTGTTGTATATAGGCATTTAGCAATCAATATCGAAATGCTTCATATAGCTGGTTTAGCATATTTAGGTTAATTAACCCCCTCTATCTTACGGAAGTTTACATAAAGCCATAACGGCATAACGGCAGTATGTTTGGGTGGGAAATTTCCCTAATCTTTTATTTAGGTATAAAATCGATTTTCTTGTACATACACATTTAGCAATCAATATCGAAATGCTTCAAATCATTCGTATAGCATATTTAAGTAAATTAACCTTCTTTAACGTACTGAAATTTATATAAAGCCATAACGGCATAACGGCAGTGTATTTCGAAGAATTCCGTAATCTTATATTTGGATATAAAGCCGAATTTGTTGTATATACGCATTAAGCAATCGATATCGAAATTCTTCAAATCATTAGTTTAACATATTTAAAATAATTAACCTTCTTTAACGGTCTGAAGTTGGCATATAGCCACGGCGGCATTACGGCAGTGCATGTAAAAGAATTCCGTAATCTTTTATTTAGGTATAAAGTCGATTTTCTTTTATATACACATTTAGATATCGATATCGAAATGCTTCAAATCATTAGTTTAACATATTAATTTAATAAGCATTTTTTAGCTTACTGAAGTCTACATAAAGCCTTAACGGTATAACGGCAGTGCATTTAGAAGAATCCCGTTATCTTATATTTAGGTATAAATTCGATTTTCTTGTATATACACATTTAGCAAGCGATATCGAAATGCTTCAAATCATTAGTTTAGCATATTTAATTTAATTAACCTTCTTTAACTTATTGAAGTTGATATAAAGCCATGGCGGCATAACAGCAGTGCATTTAGAAGAATTCGGTAATTTTATATTCAGGTATAAAGTCGATTTTCTTGTATATACACATTTAGCAAGCGATATCGAAATGCTTCATCTCATTAGTTTAACATATTAAAGTTAATTAACCTTATTTGTCTTACTGAAGTTTACATAAAACCATAACGGTATAACGGCAGGGCATTTGGAAGAATTCCGTAATCTTATATTTAGGTATAAAGTCGATTTTCTTGTATATATATATTTCGCAATCGATATCGAGATGCTTCAACTCATTAGTTTAACATATTTAAGTTAATAAACCTTCTTTAACGAACTGAAGTGTGCATAAAGCCATGGCGGCATAACGGCAGTGCATGTAGAAGAATTCCGTAATCGTATATTTAGGTATGTAGTCGATTTTCATAGATTTACACTTTTAGCAATCTGTATCGAAAATCTTCAAATAACTGGTTTAGCATATTTAGGTTAATTAAACTTGTTTATCGTACTGAAGTTTAAATAAAGCCATAACGGCATAACGGCAGATATTTGGGTGAATTCCGTAATCTTTTATTTACGTATAAAATCGATTTTCTTGTATATACACATTTAGCAATCGATATCGAAATGCTTCATCTCATTAGTTTAACATATTTAAGTTAATAAACCTTCTTTAACGATCCGAAGTTGGCATAACGGCAGTGGATGTAGAAGAATTCCGTAATCTTATATTTAGGTATAAAGTCGATTTTCTTGTATATATGCATTTAGAAATCGATATCGCAATGCTTCAAATCATTTGTTTAACATATTTAAGTTAATTAACCATCTTTAACGTATTGAAGGTGAAATAAAGCCATGGCGCCATCACGACAGTAATTTGGAAGAACTCCGTAATCTTATATTTAGGTATAAAGTCGATTTTCTTGTATATACACATTTAGCAATCGATATCGCAATGCTTCAAATCATTTGTTTAACATATTTAAGTTAATTAACCATCTTTAACGTATTGAAGGTGAAATAAAGCCATGGCGCCATAACGACAGTAATTTTGGGAAAAATTCCGTAATCTAATATTTGTGTATAAAGTCGATTTTCTTGTATATATGCATTAAGCAGTCGATATCGAAATGCTTTAAATAACTGGTTTAACATATTTAAGTTAATAAACCATCTTTATCTTACTGAAGTTAACATAAAGCCATGGCGGAATAACGGCAGTGCATTTGGAATAATTCCGTTATCCTATGTTTAGGTATAAAGTCAAGTTTCTTGTATATATGCATTAAGCAATCGATATCGAAATGCTTCTAATAACTGGTTTAACATATTTAAGTTAATAAACCTGCTTTAACCTACCGAAGGTGACATGAAGCCCTGGCGGCATAACGGCAGTGCATGTAGAAGAATTCCGTAATTTTATATTTAGGTATAAAATCGATTTTTTTGTTTAAACACATTTAGCAGTCGATAACGAAATGCTTCAAATCATTAGTTTAACATATTAAGTTAATAAACATTTTTTAGCTTACTGAAGTCTACATAAAGCCTTAACGGTATAACGGTAGTGCATTTAGAAGAATTCCGTAATGTTATAATTTTATATTTAGGTGTAAAGTCGATTTTCTTGCATTTACACATTTAGCAGTCGATATCAAAATGCTTCAAATCATTAGTTTAAAATATTTAAGTTAATTAACCTTCTTTAACGTATTGAAGTTGACATAAAGCCATGGCGGCATAACGACAGTACATTTGGAAGAATTCCGTAATCTTATATTTAGGTATAAAGTCGATTTTCTTGTATATACACATTTAGCAATCGATATCGAAATGCTTCAAATCATTAGTTTAACATATTTAAGTTAATAAACTTTTTTTAGCTCACTGAAGTCGACATAAAGCCTTAACGGCATAACGGCAGTGCATTTGGAAGAATTCCGTGATCTTATATTTAGGTATAAATTCGATTTTCTGGTATATACACATTAAGCAATCTATAACGAAATGCCTCAAATCATAAGTTTAACATATTTAAGTTAATAAACCCACTTTAACGCACTGAAGTCTACATAAAGCCTTAACGGTATATCTGCACTGCATTTGGAAGAATTCCGTAATCTTATACATATTTAGGTATAAAATCGATTTTCTTGTACATACACATTTAGCAATCAATATCGAAATGCTTCAAATCATTCGTATAGCATATTTAAGTAAATTAACCTTCTTTAACGTACTGAAATTTATATAAAGCCATAACGGCATAACGGCAGTGTATTTCGAAGAATTCCGTAATCTTATATTTGGATATAAAGCCGAATTTGTTGTATATACGCATTAAGCAATCGATATCGAAATTCTTCAAATCATTAGTTTAACATATTTAAAATAATTAACCTTCTTTAACGGTCTGAAGTTGGCATATAGCCACGGCGGCATTACGGCAGTGCATGTAAAAGAATTCCGTAATCTTTTATTTAGGTATAAAGTCGATTTTCTTTTATATACACATTTAGATATCGATATCGAAATGCTTCAAATCATTAGTTTAACATATTAATTTAATAAGCATTTTTTAGCTTACTGAAGTCTACATAAAGCCTTAACGGTATAACGGCAGTGCATTTAGAAGAATCCCGTTATCTTATATTTAGGTATAAATTCGATTTTCTTGTATATACACATTTAGCAAGCGATATCGAAATGCTTCAAATCATTAGTTTAGCATATTTAATTTAATTAACCTTCTTTAACTTATTGAAGTTGATATAAAGCCATGGCGGCATAACAGCAGTGCATTTAGAAGAATTCGGTAATTTTATATTCAGGTATAAAGTCGATTTTCTTGTATATACACATTTAGCAAGCGATATCGAAATGCTTCATCTCATTAGTTTAACATATTAAAGTTAATTAACCTTATTTGTCTTACTGAAGTTTACATAAAGCCATAACGGTATAACGGCAGGGCATTTGGAAGAATTCCGTAATCTTATATTTAGGTATAAAGTCGATTTTCTTGTATATATATATTTCGCAATCGATATCGAGATGCTTCAACTCATTAGTTTAACATATTTAAGTTAATAAACCTTCTTTAACGAACTGAAGTGTGCATAAAGCCATGGCGGCATAACGGCAGTGCATGTAGAAGAATTCCGTAATCGTATATTTAGGTATGTAGTCGATTTTCATAGATTTACACTTTTAGCAATCTGTATCGAAAATCTTCAAATAACTGGTTTAGCATATTTAGGTTAATTAAACTTGTTTATCGTACTGAAGTTTAAATAAAGCCATAACGGCATAACGGCAGATATTTGGGTGAATTCCGTAATCTTTTATTTACGTATAAAATCGATTTTCTTGTATATACACATTTAGCAATCGATATCGAAATGCTTCATCTCATTAGTTTAACATATTTAAGTTAATAAACCTTCTTTAACGATCCGAAGTTGGCATAACGGCAGTGGATGTAGAAGAATTCCGTAATCTTATATTTAGGTATAAAGTCGATTTTCTTGTATATATGCATTTAGAAATCGATATCGCAATGCTTCAAATCATTTGTTTAACATATTTAAGTTAATTAACCATCTTTAACGTATTGAAGGTGAAATAAAGCCATGGCGCCATCACGACAGTAATTTGGAAGAACTCCGTAATCTTATATTTAGGTATAAAGTCGATTTTCTTGTATATACACATTTAGCAATCGATATCGCAATGCTTCAAATCATTTGTTTAACATATTTAAGTTAATTAACCATCTTTAACGTATTGAAGGTGAAATAAAGCCATGGCGCCATAACGACAGTAATTTGGAAGAATTCCGTAATCTAATATTTGTGTATAAAGTCGATTTTCTTGTATATATGCATTAAGCAGTCGATATCGAAATGCTTTAAATAACTGGTTTAACATATTTAAGTTAATAAACCATCTTTATCTTACTGAAGTTAACATAAAGCCATGGCGGAATAACGGCAGTGCATTTGGAATAATTCCGTTATCCTATGTTTAGGTATAAAGTCAAGTTTCTTGTATATATGCATTAAGCAATCGATATCGAAATGCTTCTAATAACTGGTTTAACATATTTAAGTTAATAAACCTGCTTTAACCTACCGAAGGTGACATGAAGCCCTGGCGGCATAACGGCAGTGCATGTAGAAGAATTCCGTAATTTTATATTTAGGTATAAAATCGATTTTTTTGTTTAAACACATTTAGCAGTCGATAACGAAATGCTTCAAATCATTAGTTTAACATATTAAGTTAATAAACATTTTTTAGCTTACTGAAGTCTACATAAAGCCTTAACGGTATAACGGTAGTGCATTTAGAAGAATTCCGTAATGTTATAATTTTATATTTAGGTGTAAAGTCGATTTTCTTGCATTTACACATTTAGCAGTCGATATCAAAATGCTTCAAATCATTAGTT